>JAQGBV010000100.1:0-50109 GCA_034698685.1 Isotomurus pseudopalustris
TTTAGGTGGTAAGAGATGATATTTGTCTATTTCAATTCTAGATGAGAGATATTGAATGTCTAGTGAGTAAGCGAGCTGTAACTATTTTCTCTATCTCCAAATGGCAGGTGTCAGGCAGCTGAGGAATGAGAGTATGAGAGAGTATGAAAGTCAGTTGAGACTGGAGAAGCAATAATCAAAATTAAATCTCGGTTTGCACACAAATCATTGGATTCTGCTTTCACTCCATCGGATGGATTGTTTATCACTCTCACAGTAATGATCCCTCGTTTACCCTTTCCCTTTCATAAAACCCATCTCATTCTCTTCTTAACCTTCCACTTCTGTACCAGATTGTGTGAAGGTGAAATACTTAAGTCGGTCAAATACCGATGGAATTTGTTGCACTCGAGATTTTTTGTGATATGAACCATCTGGCTGGCCCTGTCCTTACCTCAAATCTATTAAGAAAGTAATACTTGAGTGATGTACGCTTCCCATCAATCCAAACACATTATACAGAACAGTCTGTGAATGACTTCTTAACATTTAAGAATTAAACAGGATAGAATTAAAGATAAGCTCTATTTCAGGGGTGACGTCTACCCTACCTAGCTCCTGGCCAACTTCCTTGCGTACTGGATTATGAAAAGTAACCTTCAAATTCTTCTCAATCTTACCTAAATAACTTCCAGGCCAAGTCAACCTGAACCCGTTATTAGAAAATAACGTATTTCAAAATGGACATTTCGAATTCAGATTGAATTCAGGATGAAAAATGCCCTGTGAGACTCAACATTTTGAGCAGCATTCAGTTGGAAGGACATAATAAATTGAAAAAGTTTAGTATGCTACCTCCTCGCGAAGGATGAAAAGAGGAAAGTGAAGAGATAGGGACTATCATGTGCGGCTATTGAATAGCCCCTCTATAGTCAAAAAAGGATTGTGCTTGTGGATAGTTTGTTTATGCTGACTTATGAAAAGAGGTAGTATTGATTTCCGACTTTTCTCTCTTAAAGTGAGAAGATATGTCAAGAGTTCATAGGATCATAGTGCAGCTTAAAAAGAGAGACTGGCTTACACATTGTATTCTCTTCTGTTTCAAGATCAGGCACTGAGCTGGTGGAGATTTAATAATCAATAAGTGGAGATCCTCTGTCTGTACAGGTATTACAGGCCGCATGGTGACACATATATTGCTTTAATAACACTCACGGACGCTCGATACTCTCTGGATTGAATTCTCGCTGGTGGAGTATTTGTTAACTTTCCAAAACTGACGGAGCTCAGTTTCCTCCTCCTGAATAAAACTGATAGAGACATCCAGACTGTGATTATCATACTTTTAGCTCACTCACTATACACAGCAACACCAGAGAGAAGAGGATGATCTTATTGTGTGAACGTATGTAGTGGCATTATGCTTGTGTAGGTGACTTCATCAGCCAAATGGGAATGATGCCCGTGTATGTCATATCATTGCACTACACTGTGGGAAAAGTAGATTTAAAGCAGCTTTCATTCTCCTCTCTTCAATCCTCTTTTATGCGTTTCTTGCTTACTGCTCATCCATTTTGTGTGCAGAGCTTAGTTAGATTTCTTCGGACTTTAATTTTATCTCTGAAATTAATTTATGTTCACTTCTCCACTTGCCTACCTACGTTGATTTGAATTACATGTAATCTATCATCCTCGGTGATTTATTCATCTACATGAATGAATATGCTTATTTCTATTATTATAAGTATCTTGTTTTCCGCTGCCTTGGAGTGAATATAATTCTGTACCTGTTTGTATCTATCGTGTTCGTGTAGGCTTGTTTATCGGAAAGTTTCATTCCTTTTAAGGCATAATAATACGTAGGTGTAGCTATATTATGCCATTCTACGTCTTTATGGGCCTACACTCGTTACCTCGAGTTGAGTAATCTATCTAGCCAAAGCAGAGGAGTATTCTCTGGAGAAATATATAATGAAGGCTTTCAATCAGAAAATGATCTGTTGTGTAGTATGCGACGGCATTGAAGCATTTCTCGGAAATTCACTCATCTCATTGATGGACTGAAGTCAGTGTTGCCTGAGACAGGAATTTATCAAAATTAGATTCGACATGAATGTTACACTTGAATGGATACAGAATTGGAGACAATCGCAGACGCAATAAGTAGTCTTCTTTGTTGAATGGGCTATTTATCTGCGTACAGTATGTGTGGTGTGTGTTGAATGAGCATACATATGCAATAATGGACTCGTCAGTTAGTTGAGTCCAGGAGGACAGACGCGTGGTGTGTCGTCCTATTGATCCTTTTAGAATCGAAGCCATTCAAAATCCCCAGATGACTGTAATAGGCAATTGGTAAGCCAGAACAAGGAAAAGCGAACACACACAAGCTGTTTCAGCAACTCATAAGCAGAGGAAAGTCCCCGTGGAATGCTTTGTAAATGGGAATTTGTATTCTTTTGGGCATCACTTACAAAATGTGCACCACAATAGTTCGTTTCGTCCAATGAGAAAAAGATGAGTTGCTGAAAGTTTTATTTTATCTCTCATGATCTCAATTGGATTTGCACACTCAGTGCTGCTTCACGAGGAAATCATGATTGAGCGTGTCAGGGAAAACAGTCGTCGTTGTGATTGCATGTCCATTTCGGTGGAGATATAAAATGTCCAAAGAGAAAATAGAGAAAGCCCTGCACACTGCACACACGCTATGATAGTTCGAGAGTTCGACTGTTTAACCTTGTACTTTCACACACACACTCTTTGAAGACTCACATACACACGTCCTGCTTGCATCAACGACTTTCCGCTACTCCAAAACATCATCTCCAGACTAGACATGCCATAATTTCGTTACTTGATTACTTTATCGTGCCATGGAAGACCTCGTTGTTAAAAATAAGCTCTTATCAAACTCACTCGCCGAAGTTTACTCGCATTCTATATCTTACACACTCAATGGCAGGGTAAAAGGTTAATAATATTCGTGTATATGAAAGTATAAGCGTGAGAAATACACTGCCACACATATGCTACCAATTTCCATGCAATTCAAAACATCAAAACTCCATCTCCTGCAGTTGCTACAAGGGTACCTAAATCATGACCTTAGTCAACCAGCTACAAATAAAAATGACGTTAGAGTACATCTTAAATAAGTTTATGAGTTTATCCTTCTTTCATACTTTCATGAGCTCCAGGAAAGTTCTCAATAAATATAATTTAAGGTTTGCATAATTTACATACGTCATGACACTCACAGTATTAGAAACACATTTAGTATTAAAATATTTCCTTTTACTCGTCGTTGAATTCTTCTTCAAATTCCTCGTCAAACTGTGATTCGTCGTGTTCCTCACTTTCACCATCTTCATTGCTGTCTGTTGGCTCGTCACCTTCACTGGCTACCGCTATCCTTCGTGCTTCCATTAACTCCTTGCGGCTCACTTTCGGTTTTCTGCAGTATCTTGAGTCTTTGGTTTGATGTAAGATCCACTTGACGCTCTTCCGAACATCTATATTCAAATAATTCGACATAAAGTTCACTTTGTGAGTACACGCATCAGTGAACCCCACGGCTTTCAATTGCAGATGTTAAGTTCAACCATCAGTGCAAATTCAAAACTGCATCAAATCTCTTATTCAAGAAGTTGTTGTCACAAGACGAACCTGTATAAACTCCTGGGGCTTTATTTGCTCTGCACCCAACGGTATTTGACACGACGCCTATTTGTTCGTAGGAAAAGCCCTTCTGATATGCTTGTAAGATTCCACCAGTATCACCCTACGTTTTCAATTACATTTAGCCTCAGAACTTAAACTGGTTTGAAACTTCATACAGAAGTGTATTGTAACACTCAAACTCGTACCCCACATCTAAGACTTCCTGGGGGGCCATGACAGAGTGTTCCTGCGGGAAGGTGGTTTTCTTCTCCGTCTTCACCTTCAGAAGAACACTTCTGCCCACTTTCCAGTGGAACTTCCGTCTGCACAAGTTGCAAGAAGTACGAACCACTTTTCACGTTAGTGCTCTTCTTGAATGTAACTAGAGTTCCTGTACATGAACATACATCGAGAGTAATATCAAGACTAGTCTTATTATTATATCTGCCAACGTCCACATATAAATACAATATTCAAGCAAGCAAGTACATCTGCAATTGCTCCATAAAGCATGAACTACTACACAGCAGTACTCCACGCTTATTTACCAGTGAGAGGCTCAAATTTGAAAGATGACTTTTTCAGAGGCAGGCAAATTGGTCTCATGGACTGGTTAGGATTAAGTGGAGGCTTAAATTTTAACAAGGCAATGTCTCTTGAATCATGTGTCACTACTCGTGTAACAGTGAAGTTTTTCGTAGCTCGAGAGCCAGTTCCTGCTGTAACTACCAAGGTCTTTTTTCTGCTCAACATCCGGAAAAAAGAAGAAACTTTCATTGCAGTGAAAGGAAAACACACTCATAGTTTGTAGTTTTATCTCTTTTGTTTGGCTTATGGCTTACCCTCGGACACATTGTTTCGATGTCAAGACGTATTTATTGTTGATTATACTTCCAGAACACAAATGAACAGGGTTTCCATTATGTTTTGAAGAGACGGCGACTAGCCACGGATTCACCATTGTTCTAATAATTGTTCCATCGCCCACGTCTTCTCCTCGAACGCTCTGGACTCCACAACCTGAATTAATTGGGACATACGTTAAGGAGAGACAAAACATTTTTCCTTGTTCCTCTCATCTGACTTGTGAGAGATGCTCTTAGAGTGAAAAATTACGGCAATTTAGTGTCTGACGGTATGGAGGTACTGGTCGAGGCTTCGGCTTCTTCGTGGTTGATGCAGGTTTCTTGGTTGTTGTGGAAGACATTCCTCCTGTGGTCGTGTTAGTTATTGGAATCTCTGTTGTGGTGGTAGTTGTTGTGCTACTACCGCTTGTTGTGCTGTTAGAACCTACGCAGGCAGAAAGTTATCACAGGGAAAGTTGAAAGTGAAAGTAATTCTGTGAGTGATACGTGAAGTATTCGCATTCCTTATTTCTTCTCGTTTCTTACCTTCTGCTGGAATGGAAGTAGTTGTTGAACTGGAACTGGACGTAGTTGAATCTGTGGGATTGGTTGCTGCAAAATAATAATAAGGAGCTCTCAAGTGAAAGTAACTCTTTCTTGTGATGACATTCGTGTCAATTAAATGTGTAGAAACAACTCATCCAGTCATCACCCTCGTATGTTAATGATACTGTTATTGTGTTACTTTCAAACAGACCGTGTGTCTCGAGTAATTAAAAGTATAGTTTCACCTAAACCTGGGGTATTTTCTCCAGAACTCTCACTGGTGGGGGTTTCATTTGTAGTGGTTTCCTCTGACAAAACGAAAACATCCTTATTATTATATCGCAGGAAATGTGTGGGTTTTTTGTTAATTTAGTGTGTAGACACGACATTCTCGCTCTTAAAGTAAACATAATTGCATATAATCAGGCTTACCTGTTTCTATTGGAGTGGAACTGGGTTCTTCTCCATCTGAAAAACAACCCAAATTATAAATAGTCACGTACCACTCTCATACTTGAGAGTATGTTGTTTTTCTTTGGCAAGAGAGACAAATACACCCACCTGTCGAGGGGCTGGCGATAGTTGTCGGCTCTGTCGGCTCTGTGGGTGTTTCTAATTGAAAGCATCAACAGTTTGTGAATACTTGTTTTTATTCTGTCGAAAATAATTAAGGTAAAATAATCAATCAACCTTCAGAAGTCATTGAAGTAGTTGCGCTTTCCTGTTCTGAAGTGGAAGTTTCCTCGCTTGAAGTTTCCTGACGTTCCAACTTTGGGAGATTATGTCTTGCGAGGCTTCCAATCCTGGAGATTCCATTGTTGTGCATAACTCCTTCGTCTCTCGCATCGGCCTCTTCACTGTTTCTGTGCTTCAAGGATTTCATACCGAAATTAGGGATCCCCATAGGCGCACCCTTTCTTGACTGAATCCGATTGAATTCAGAGTCAACATCGTAATCTTCAATAGTCTCCCATCGCCCCTGCTTTGAAATGGGACCAAGTAGGCTTCCTCCACCTTCTGACTTCTGGCCTGCTTTCCCCAGTTTCTTTTCTTTTTTTTGAGCGTTGAAAACAGACCCTGGGGACTTTCTCTCTGTTGGAATTTCATCAGGCAGACTTCTCCTTCCCAGCCCCATTGGATGGTTAGGTCGTAAATAAGGTCCACTGTGTCTCATGTTGTCATTTATTGGATGGCGAACGCCGTACCGCCGGTAGTCGTCGAAGAATTCATCAGAATCCTCATAAGACGAATCATCATCATCGTAGTAGTCGTCGACATATCTGTTGTTATATCTATTAAGCATTTGCTGCTGCGTTAAGATAGTAGCTGCAGCCAATTCCTGTTGCTGTCTCAAAGCCAACATTTGCTGATCAACGGGATTAATAAGCAATTGTCTTTTGGCCAACAGGAAGTTGTTTGCACCGGATCCGTAAGGAATATTGAGTTGCCTGAATTTAGATGTTGATTTACTCTGACGCTTTGTTCTTGTCTTGTTACTCATGAGTGAAGGTAGTTGGGATCGAGACAATGGGTTTGGATGGTTGGACAGGTTTTTCTCAACGTGATCTATCACATCCAATTCCTCTTGAAGATTTAGCTGAGAAGGGTCTGAGTTTACATGAGTGTCGTCTATCTCAGTTCCTACTGACTTCTGGATATCCGTGATCTCAATTTGTCTAGAGTGATTTGATCTATCATCGTGATTTTCACTTGTTCGAGGCTTCGCCACAAACATTTGGTCATGCGATATGTTGGACGCACCTCCCTGGAACTGATGCTCGGGATCAGAGTTATTACGCGGGATTAGAGATGTTCTACTGCTACCGTCCAGTATGGACGAGAGAGACGGGGATTCATCCTCGTCAGTTTTATTAGGTTGGCCAAGTTGGGCATTTTTTGCTGAGATTTTTTTCTTCAGTATACTTTGTTCTGAATGATGAGTCCTATTTGGGTGAGATGTGGCCATTCCTGTGCTATTCGCTGCTACGGGTGGACCGAAAAGCCACTCGAAGAAGGAAAACTGTCTTGAGTCCCTTTCCACTTCATGGGGAGAATAAATTACTCTAGAGGATATTGGGTATTAAGGAACCATTACAAGTGACTTCTTTCCTTCCCTATTCCTACATTTTATTAAACTCGATTGACCTTACCCAAGTTCCTGATGCAGTTGCTGGTCTCTTTCTGGTTTTGATTCACTGGAACAGGAGTGCGGATAAACTAAGACTAGTATCAATATGATAAAGGATGTTGGACTGCGGATTATTATCATTTCGAGGACTTAATTCCACCAAAGTGGACTGTAGGGTTTGGAGGGTGTCAGCAAACGCTCGGTAACTCAGGAAGTAAATGAATGTCAACCACCACAGCTTAAATCTATGAAACAATGTCAAGCACACAGACAGTAAGGAGAACCGTTGTACGCGGTATTTTATACAGCAATAATGTCCATAAGTTTAGCCTAAAATGTGAATTAGTAAGAGTTGCACAAGCATCCATAATTAATTAGAGGATGCCCCATGCTTTTCGCATCTTCAAGATTCCCTTCTTATTATAACTCAACTTGTTCCTGTTTGAATACAAATTTCGATCCCGTTCTTAATGACTTCTACGGGTGATCTTTAAAACAACCAGGGGTTTTTAGGTCACAGGACTTATTGAGTTGGACATGAGTCACAACTATCATCCTGTATTACAATTCAGGTTCGTTCAAGTTCCCGTATTATATTTTAATTAATATTACTATGCTATAGCATACATTTACTACTGGAAACTTGACATGATGTCGCACAACGTGTTGATTTCAAACACGTTGTTTTAATTTATTCATATGGGTTGGGGACATAGACTTGGAGCTGCGGAAGTAAGTTACAGGACGACTCAATGTATTACATTCTGGTCTTAACTGCGTCTTGCCTTTCATTGAAGGTTCAGAAGTTGACTGCATTACACTACTCAAAGCATCGGAGTTGTCATTAGTTAGTAAATAAACTTGGTACACTTTTGATAATTCATAGTTTGTGAGTAATGAGTTCAGATGAAGGAAAACAACATTAAGAAGCACACAAGACGATGGAAATAGGCTGACAACTAATATTATTGCTTCTCGTAAGGAAACTTGAGTTGAGTGTTGAAAGCTAAATAATTTGAGTTCGAAGTGTTGGGACATTTAAACCTTAAACCTTCCATATAATATATACTTACAAACTTTGGCATAACACGTTAATTCTGTATGCTGTAAATGAATTTACTTTAATGTTACCCCAAATGAAGTAGAAATTGAGGTCTACTGCTTGTGTGGTTTAGAAACCTTGCCACTGTGTTCAGATATGCAACGCACATTTCATTTCAATGTGATCTGATCTGCTAGTAGCAATGTTATTCTCATTATTCTTTCATAGGTGGGGAAAGTTTTGGAGACTCTCTCTCCCATACTGATGACATACGATGTACGTGTACTCTACAAATTTCTACTCGATTCCCTATTGCGTGATAGGAAATTTAATTACAAAGCTTAAGCTGAGCCTGCCTCTCCCCTAGATGATATTTAATTAGTTTGAAGTTTGTGTGGTTCACCACCACCTGAACTGTGTCTGAACTTCCTACAAAATAACCAAGCCACATATCCTGGTCTTCACGTTTTCTCAAGTGCATCAGCGATGAGTGTCAATCTTACCTTTGATAAATCAATTTGATAATCACATAGTTGAATCTTGTAACTAGCACGCAAGAGCTGTATGTAAAAGTCAATCCAGTATGCCATTTGCACGGTTTTCAAAGCGCATTACGTTACACAAATGAGCTAACAATCATGTCAAGGTAGAAACTGTGGAATAAAATCACATCGATCAGTTGTAAAATTGATTTAGCCGGTAAATCAACAGACATTTTATTGTCTAAGAAGCGTTCAGGAAGTTTATGTAATGCGCGACATGCATCGGTAGATACATTTAGTTATTTTACAGGGATTCTAAGAACTGTGATGGAAGATGCTCAGTGGGTCGGATTGATATCTTTTGTGAAGGCCTCCTTTACAAAACCCAAATCAATTATTTTCATAAGCTCTGTGAATAGGATCTCCTGTAAAAGACTTTCGCACAAAAAGTGAAAGTGTGCCCTTTGTTGTTAACTAGCAATACTGTTATGGAACGTGTCTTTTCCTCGTCGTCTCAAACCAATTAGTTGTGCCAACCAACCGAAAATTTCTCATTACACACAGAATTCGTTAACTTTCGCACAGTGTCGAAATTTTCCCATTCTGTGGTTAGTGCAGAATCTTCATTCATCTCATTGTAATTGTAATCCTTGGAAGCAATTTCTGTGTGAAAGCTTATGCAACTATCCAACAAAAGAATAATGAAGTTTACCTAATGCAGTATGCTGTATCCTTTCATCACCCCAAAGAAGTCTATTCAAGCAGATAATCACACGTACAAAAAGTCGCATCATTTAATAAAATAGCTGCATCACAATAAGCTCTTCGTGTTGGAGAAAGCTTTGTTATCATACAAAGAGAAAGGCAAGGTTAAGTACGATACATAAAGACTGTACTTCTCTGCGTCTGTGAAGAAGACTAAGCCCTTGATTTAGTGTATTTATTTAGATAATTATCTTGCAATTAGCATACCAGCAAGCTAATTTGTGTTTGTTGTTTCTCTCATAGTCTGATGGCAGGTCTAGTTTCGAGTGTGATAGTGACCACCGCAGTAATATTTTAAGCATTTACAAACTATAGGAGTTCCTACATCCCTTCAGGCCGTTATGTAAAATCCCGACGAAGGCCCTGTGCTGCCACTCTAATGAAATTGATGCCATTACATACACAGAGGAATATATTCGTGTAGACTAAATCCCCGAAGTTTATTTAAGTCGTCGCCTCAACAGGAGTGAACTAAATAAATAAAACTACCCTCTTCCGTAGAGCTATATGAATGCACTTACCGTAAGAATAAATGCAGAAATTCTAGTTTCGTGCTAAATTGTAACGTGCATGACGGAACTACGGAGAGAAACCTTTAAGTAATCAACATACTTACACTTCCAGGGAAAGTTTATTATCTCTTGAATCACTACTGCTACAATCAAGATGAGTTTCAAAGTATCTCGCAGGTTGACGTAAAGCCCGTGGGTTGTTTACAGTCGTTTCCACATGCTTTCCCTGTGTTTAAGGCGTGGCTAACCTCAATAAATAATCAGAAAATCAGACTCCCAACTAATTATTCAGTATCGATGAGTTTTATTACTTTTAGGAACCAAAGCACAAATGCTTTAATAAATTGACTCCTCCCACACCGCAGAGACTCTTTGGGGCTTTTATTACTTCGTCAAGGGAATTTTTACTTCTGTCCTTTCCTCGAGATATTAGATTAGATGAATTTGTGGTAATGCATACCACCAGTGAATATCCCAAAGAGTTTGACGATTGTATCTTCTTTGATCGTGACATATTCTGGGACGAACGGATTTCCCCTAGTCGCCATGATCGTATATTTCTTCTCCACCAAGTTTATAGTCAAGTCACTGGCAATTTTGGATGAATTGTGTGGTTCGTGCTTGTGTTCTTTACGTGTGCAGCTTTTTTGTTCAGTTTCATTCGCCTGCGGTCATATTGAAATCATAAAATGCTAGAAACCCATGATTTCAATTTTCATGAGACTTACATGTTCCCTTCAACTCATAATTGGTCCAACCTTCCGAACAGTGACACACGTATAGTCAGTAAAAAAAACACCGCTTGCGTCATGGTCGACGTGTCTATGACTTTAAATTACAGCTTATGACATCCTAATAGTGAATTTTTCTGAAGTTCTAGGCTAGCCGACGCTATATTCAGTATTTTGACACTTGAATCTACTGCGTGGATTCTCCTGGACTCTCAGCTTCCACATCTCTGCTTATTAATTTTGAATACAACTGCATAAATTAAACATGAAACCGCACTTAAATCCGATTTGGGACTAGCCTAAATACACGAATGGACTGGACTATAGTAGTTTTTATCTAGATCTAGCTTTTTCGTCCAGGATTTGCAGACAAAACATGGCTTACACGGCTTCCACCATTGTTTGTAAAATCGACTGCCTTCCGTAATCTAGTTTAAAATATTCGGCAAATACTCCACAGGCTTTTCCTGGTATCCGATCCGGATGTTAGTGGTGAAGAATTTACCCAGATTTATTTTAATCTTACAATTAGGAGTAAATGTTTGTTCACAAAACATTTGGTGGTAAAACAAAACCTGCATTTGGTTAGCCTATGCTAAAACATAGAACTATACAGACTAGAAATAGATTGTACAATTTGATTTTATTACATTGGCATATTGATAAACAGGAGAGCTGTGAAACGAAGCAAGATGCAATAATTAATGGAACATTTTAATTTGAGCTAGTACACAGACAGATTATACGAAATTAGATCCATGTATGTTGTGTAATTATAGTAGCAATGAACATCCCTTTCCTCTTGTGACTTTGCAGGGTGCTTCCGAATTCTCCGTGGAAAGTGGCTTCCTGAACTACCTGACATATTCAAGATGAGTGGGGAAACGAACGAGTTAGATATTGCTGACTATGACTACCGACCCTTCTTCGACCCAAAAGTCAATTGCACTCCACACCTCCTCTCATCGCTTCCAACTAAAGGAAACCTCACTGAGGTTGAGTCTCTTTGCATACACATGTGGAACTCCGTTCTGGAACAAGAAATGGGCACCGGGGGAGGCTTCACTCCGTGGTGGTCACAAGTCATCGTCCAGATTCTTTACGGACTCGTGTGTCTCATAGGATTGGGAGGAAACACTCTCGTCATTTATGTGGTCGTTCGATACTCCAAAATGCAGGTAGGTCTCAATGAAGCCTCAACACTTCACAGCAGAGCTCTCAACTTCTTTAAAAGGAGAGCTACGTGTGTGTGCGGAATTGCGGAAGGCGAAGAGTCTTCCTTAAGAAGCTTTTCCATTTCCTTTTGCTCTGCTGATAGTCAATGAAATGTTCATGACATCTTGTGCCCCTAAATTAGCTTCCTCACACTTGGAGCTCTCTTCCTTTTAGCATTGTTGACCTTCTTGCCAGTCTTGTTAGGTCCCGTCTCCTCGCTTCTAATTGGCTGAAAAATTGATAAACCCCATTGAAGAACACTATTGTGTGTGCTGTTACCCCCTACAGACGGTGACCAACTTGTATATCGTCAATTTGGCCATTGCGGATGAGTGTTTTCTTGTGGGGATTCCTTTTCTAATGACCACTATCACGCTGGGTTCCTGGCCTTTTGGGAATATCGTTTGCAAGGCTTACTTCACCAGCACAAGCATTAATCAGATTACGAGCTCTCTCTTCCTTCTCATCATGTCTGCAGATCGGTAAGTGGGACTCTGCTTTCTCCCCAGCCTTTCTCCAAGCTAAATGAATCCTGCCTCTCTCACTCCAACTGCAGTAATGAGTACAAAATCTTTTTCTTCCTCAAACTGTAATGACACTACTTCATTCTTCCCTTCCTCGCTACACTTCTCTGTGAGATGAGGCATAGTAATTAAATTCTAAAAATGTACTCCTCGCATGTCAGAATTTCATGCTCATCCTTAACCTATTTCATTAGAAACTCGTCACACTGTTTTTCCTCTATCTACTCAAGAGAATAATAAACTCCAATAGAAATAAAAAACTACTAGCTGCTGCTGCTGTGAATAAAGACTCAACATCATAAGACTAGGATTAAAATAGCAAATCGTGAAATGAAACAAAAAACTTCAGTGTTTGCTTATTTGCACTGCACAGAACTCGCTCTGCAAAATTAAATTTGCAACAGGATTTTGTGCCAGTGTGAGCTAATGGCTGGAAGTACCTTTATAGTTATAACTTATAATGATACTTATAACTTACTGTGAGCTCCTTTGGCAGAGTTTCTGGAAATTAGGCATGACAGTGATTAGATATGCATGTGAGGAAGAAGAATAGTTAAGGGGAAGGTATCCTTCCTGCACTTCTTCCTCCATGAATGGATTGGAAACTAGGTTAAAACAGCAATTCAAGAAAACTAATGGACTCCACAAGGATATATGCTGAACTGATGTACATAATAATGTTGATTGTGCAAAAAAGGGAGGAACGACATACCACAGAGAAAGTACCTAAACCAAGAAAGGGTAGCCTGCCAGGCAGATTGCTGAAACAAATATCCCCATATCATCGCTCTTCCAGTAATTTCCTCACTCATTCCCAGTGGTCCCATTCTAACGCCATTTTTACATTGAAATTTACACCTTACCAAACACGGAGAGGTTTTATGAAAGCAATTTAGAAAACGAGAGAAAGCAAGGGAAAGTGCTACATGAGCTGTTGGTCAAACTAACTGAGCTGGTGTGCCTTGTTAGCCGCCATATATCTCTGTCAGCTTATTTCTTGAGTCTTTTACTACTAATATAGTTTATATGCGTGCGGTGGATCTCTAAGCTTATAGGGAAATGCATACTGCCAGTTTGCATGGGAAGAAAACTTTTACCAGTTAGGAAAACCACAACAGTTCCGTTGCAACTTTCTCTACATCAAAAAACCATTCATCAATTACGAGCGGATGGTATAATGCATTTGTTTTACTGTAGATATCTCGCTGTTTGTCATCCCATCAGTGCACCGAAGTGGAGGACACCTCTGATTGCGAAAACTGTAGCACTAACGGCTTGGACTTTGTCTGCTCTGTTGATGGTCCCAATATTCATGTACGCCAATACACTGGAGATTGATAACAAGGTGAGCGAGACTTCCTTATTGGCTGACCTAAATTGGATCTCTAGCCTAGAAGGCAGAGTGGGCAGACGTCAATTGAATCCGTGGAGTTTAACAGACACAAGATTAGTTCCAGTTAGTACCCAGTCAATTAAGTTATTTGTCTAACGTTCGAAACGCGTATAAAATGAACAAATGTGTCTGGTTGTGCACTCAGTTGAGATGAGTCGCTGAACTTTGATGAGTAGTGATGACATATCCGCAGCAGACAACAAAACAGAATTCTAGAAATGAAAGAGCGGAGAAAGCAATTTATGCTAAACATGCAGGCCTACTTGGTATAGACCGATGCCCTTTCTCATATGAAGTAATTGATGATTAACCATACTCTCCTTGTCCTGTGTGAGTATTCCTGGATGTGAAGTAGCCTGAGAAGCGAACATAATCTCAGGCTTAGGTAAATTAATTTGGTAGAAAATGTCTAAACCGTTCCAACTCTGAGAGAAAGTTGTATCTGCCTTGCTCTTTGCATTGTCCGCGTATAGGATACGTATGTGGAGCACAATCCTACTCATCACCATCTCGTTCATCCAAGCAAACTATTTTCACAAAGCAGTAAATCTTTAACATCCTGTGTGTATGTTGCTTTATAGGTCAACTGTAACATATTCTGGCCGGAGTCAGGATCGATGAGTGGAGAAATGATATTCATCATCTACTCATTCGTCCTAGGATTTGCTGTCCCCTTATTTCTCATCCTTGTTTTTTATGTGATGGTAATCCGAAGATTGAGAACCGTAGGACCAAAGCGAAAAGCCCAACCTCACGGTGGAAAGAACAGCTCTCCCAACATCGGACCCAAGGATGGTCAGCAGTTGCAGCAGCAATCAAATCGAGCCAAAGAGAGGAAAAAATCGCACAGGAAAGTCACAAAACTTGTTCTGACGGTCATCACAGTGTACTTTCTCTGCTGGGCACCATATTGGGCCACTCAGGTAATGACATCAAACCCCAACTGCTCCCCATTCTCCACATTCATGGAGGACTCCCATGCATCTCATAAAATGCGAGTCCTTCGTTCCCAAGGGCGTAGAGAGCGAGTCAGATGCTCCTGATGGGCAAGACAATTGCTTCATGAATGCAATCTTCTTCAAAACATGTAAAGTATAAACATGACCTCACAGTAGGAGAGAATTTATTATTATTTGCCATGAAAAGTAGACACGTACCTACGGACGAAGGAAATAAAATTATTGTTCCAGACACATTAAGAAGGCTTAAAAGTTAAGTCACAATAATTTGTGTGTATTTCAGATGGCCCTGATATTCATGCCCCAAGAATCAACGCATTCCGGGACCGTATTGATCATATTTCTACTAGCGGGATGCCTCTCGTATTCCAACTCCACAATGAACCCCATACTTTACGCGTTTCTGTCAGAAAATTTCAAGAAGAGCTTTAAGAAAGCATGCCACTGCGCTTCAGAAAAGGTGAGTTAGCTGAAGTCGTGCATGAAATGGCTTTTGCATTATATCCTATATTATTACTTCCCGGGGAGCGTGTAATATCGTTGGAGTTTTACTTAAGAGTCCAAATGGCTGTAAAATGTGTTTTATTCTTGAGAGAGCCTCACAAACTCGAAACGAAAAGAAGTATTCCGGAGGTTGGAACTGTTAGAAAGAGTCTGAAGATGTGAATGCCCATGTCAGCTCTCTTTTCGCATCCTTCCTTTCAACCCAACTTTTACACAATATTATCCTATCACTCTTTCATTATTGCATCGTGTGTGTGTGTGTGATGGTAGACGTGGCAAAAGACTCTCGCACTACTTTAAACTACATTTTCTCTCTTTTGAAGGAAATCAATGCCACACTCAATCCTGAAAATTCAGTGTTTCCCCGTAAGAAGAGCTCTCGTTCATATCGACAGAGAAAGTCGAGCGCACCTTTAACATCAGCAACGTACGCCGGAACTGGAATGGAGACAACCACAATGGGAACTCGTAGTACTGTCGTCCCATCTCCACACATTCCATCTCCGTTGTCTACTCATGTTCCAGTGTCCAAACTTATTCCGGATATTGATGACTCTACTTCAGATAACATGATGACTGCCGTCGTCATCACTGCTCCTATGACGGAAATGACTTTTCCTACTCCACCTGTTCACATCATCATTAATGACCATTGCACTACTGATGACAATTACACCATTACTTCCGCCTGTACCAAACCAGTGACCACGTACACTGATGGAACAAGCACCACCATCGCTATTGGATCTATTAACGAAACATTTGTTCAGGATAATGGGGTTGTAGTCACAGCTTTGTAGATTATCCAGCTTTCACCATCAACTTACTCCAACTCTCTTACTACTTCAACTGCTCTACAATCCTTCATTAAGTCAATGAGAGATACCAATAGCTTCTCATGTCTGAACTCATTTGTTCAAATACTCTCTAATACTAAATGTCATAATTTAATCGCATGCTATTGATTAATGGGCTATAATCAACGATTCCCAGCTAACTTTTTCCAGCTGTTATGCGGTAGACTGACGTGTTGTACCTGTTTAATAACTTACGTTTCATGAAATAATTTGCGTTTGGTTTGTGACAACTGTGTACTATTCTAGTTGCATCGAAGATAGAATATCTCTTTCCAACACGCGAAATATCTAGGCAAATAGTATTATACTGTCACTTACATTGGGTTGGGAAGTGTTCTTGTCCTCTTTACCATGCAACAATGCGACCTCAGCTTCGTTTTATTTTTATTCTTATGAGCAGAATGATGCAGTCATCTCAGATTATTGAGAAAACAGAATGGTCAGAGAAGAAAGTAGAGTAAATGAATGTATAGGTTAGTTGCATACCAAAATACACGAGCTCTACTCGTGTACATAATATATACTTACATCGGTAATTGTGTCTCGGTAAATTTACTCAGTGAAATAGCAGATTAAATTAAGTAACCCTTAATTAAATGTAAACAAGATGTATTTTCTATTGTGGTTCTACACGTGTAGTGGTAAAGATAATTCTACACAAATACATTTGGCGTAGATGATGGGGAGCTCAAAGTGGTTGTGGTCTTTGGGGAAACGCAAAATGGAGTTGGTGCGAGTGAAAGCGGATCGTTGTAATTTAATCGGGATGGTTGGGATTGGGATCAACTCAAGGCTTTAATTCATGGGATTTTCACCAACGATGTTTTATTCAACGAAGTATGTGTGTAACTTATATGTGACATCCTGCTGCTGGTGCTTTGCTGACTTGATATGGTGCAAAGTAACTTAATTAAATCTGTAAAGCAATCGTGACCTGGATTATTGTTGTGATGAAACTTGTATTGAGTAAATGTTTAACAGTACACCAAACGGATCTTGCTAATAGTTGCTAATCCTATTAACTCACGAATTATTTGAATATCTCATAATCTTTATTGTCAAAGCTAGTCAAACATCCATGCAGATGCACAATAGACTCATTTTTATGTTCCTTTGCTGTATTTGTATAGTCTTCTCAACTTAACCATTAATGAAATGTAAACTATAGCTTTAGTAAGTACGTATTGTAATTACACGTTCGTGCTTGTTTGTAGATCCATTTTGCTTAGAAAGCTGGAAAGACCATGCTTAAGTATAATCAGTCGTAGAAAATGAACGCGCAGAGAACAAGGTCATCGCGCTGCATTGATTGAGCCGACTGAATTTCTTTGCTTTCACTTTAGATGTAACGGTTGATGAATACAATTATACAAGTTATGATAATAATATGGGCTCAGCCCAGTAATGTATTTTGCAGTCAAGAAAACTTAATATGTGAAGTGTACAATTTAATTACATTGTCATTCACGTTAAGATTGATTCGATAGTGATACAAATAAAATCTCGTTGTATTGGTGTGTACTTAGTATTCAGTCGTTTATTGAATTTTCATAAAAATACAATTCACCCAAATCCTCACGTCCAACGTCTGTAATCTGCTACGAAATCCCGTTTTGGAATGATCCCAGTGAATACTAATATAGAATTGAGACAGCGTAAAAGTTAAGTAATGTCATGGCCAAAAGATGTAGGATGATGTGTGAATGCTTTCAGGACAGCAATGTCAACTTTTCACTTTGGGAATTGTTGTTTGATCTCCATAAAAGTTTTGAAAGTATTGAAGATAAAACCGGGAGGGGAAAACAGTCGTGTATTTATGTCAGGCTCAGCATGATTTCGTTCGCCTCGAAGAATTCTCTGGAGGATGATTACCACGAAAATCGAAGTAGAAGGGTACAAAAGTTTCTAGTTGAAAGCGACATGCTTGTTTGATTGCCTGTCATTCCGTGCACATGCATGGATTCGCAGTAAAGAGCTAAATGTCATCTTGAGAGTTAACAAGAGGTGTGAGTTTTGCTCTTGAGAGGAAATGTTGTGGATGCTGCATGCATGCTATCTCCTCAAATCGATTTACCAAGCACAATGAAGAATCTCCGTTACTGCCAAAGTGCCAAATTTCATTGCAGTTACCTGCAGTACAAGTCGCCCAATAATGTTAAAGGACTGTTTTTACCTGTTGTAATCCTTTGATCTATTGAAGCATATTTCGAATCATATTCACTGAATTCAGTATTTTTTATTTTCTATTGAGTAGGTTGAATGGTATATTCGAAAATGCTTTCAAACCATCTCAAAATTTGCTTAGTTGTATCTCTATCACAAATTTCCTGGTATTTGAATTATTCGATTGTGAAATTCACTTCGTTTGAAGTACAAACAAAAATATGTGGAGCTCCTTTTATTCTTAAGTTCATTTCGGGCTTCATTTGACTGGATTCAGGTTCGTAGTAAAGTACACAGTTTGATTCACTCGTTCAAAAAGCTATGGGTTTTTCATGTCCATGTGATACTTTTCGGCTAGGTCGGCTGCACGGTCGACTAGGTCGGCTGCACGGTCGGCTAGTTCGGCTGGTGACATGACCTCTATCCCACTTTGGGGAACACTAGGGGTTTTAGAGACAGGACTTTCTTTTTCATTCTCCTGTTTGGTTTTCTCGTTCACTTCCCTATATAATATTACCGAACTCATTAAGGCCTCCAAATTAGTGATTGTACAATGCATACAAGCGCAAACAGTAGAATACCTTGCAGGATGTGTCCGATAATGTCGACCTTCAAGTAAACAGCCATTGGTTTTACAAGCTTTCGTAGAATCACTTTTTAAGATATGGCTTACCTAGTGCAATCGGCTCCATTAGATGTGCCAGTGGTTTTTTATCTTGGTCAATCTATAAATTGAAAAACAAGTTCGTCAACCATTTACGTATTCTAAAGCTTACAAATTATGAGGGCCTTACATTAGCTTGCACAACAGCAGGATCTAAGTTTATGCCAATATCACGTCGTTCAGCTCCAGATGCAACTGAGGTTCAAGTCAAAAAGTTTTGATGCAAGAAACTATCTTTAAAAACTCCTGTCAGTTACCTGTAAATAGTGTCCCCGTCCGACTTCTACGGGCTCCTGCTCCTCTATTAGAACTGAAGAGACTCTGCATCCCTCCTCTCATATCCTATAATCCATACCTATTAAAGTCATGGCGAAAAGGAGAAATACTTTATCGTTTGAAGTTTTGACCAACTTCTCTGGTGTCACTTTGAGGTTCCATAAAGTAGTCAACATCCACCTTTTGTAAGTGTGCGCTGCCCTACGTGCAAAATTGTACTGTCATGTTGCAAAGTCTTGTGGAAAACTTTAAAGTTATTGTCTTACCGTGTGCGTTTCAGTGCGAAACTTCTCAGATGCTTTGGTGTACGGAAGACCATCAGGAACTCCGATGTCCCAATACACATCCCTTGACAGTTGAGGAAAGTCTCTTCCCATTTCAATTATTAAGAAACTGACGGAGAAATTTCGGTCTATAAGCCAATTTACTTCAAAGTCATCATCGTCTTCTCCAAAAGGATTTACCATAGTCTCTGCCACTTTCAACCATCCCATGTAAAAGAAAAACTAAAAGTTTGACATGTGAAGTCAAATTATCAAAGTGGCTAATAATTGTCTCTCATCTTTATAATAGGATAAAGCCAAGATAGTCTTACCTCTAAAAATAAGAACACCGGGACATACAGGTCCTAAAAAGTCAAGTATGAAGTGTAATAAAAGTTTAGGCATCTGATGTTCGTTTGACCTCGAAAATTACAAAATTACAATTTCATGTTCATCATCGATAAACTGCTTTCCGAAAAGAGCAGCAAGAAAGTACAGATGAACTGCTAACGTCACAACCTGTCATCAGAATTTGGAAAGTTAGAATCTATAAGATAGGAATAAGAGCTGCGAAAGGAATTAAGGAGTAAAAGGTGTCTTCACCTGAGTGTACACGAGAGGAATGCAGACCTGAAATTATCACAGAATAAAATTATTAGTTTAGAATAATTCATGGCAGTGTTTTATTCCTTACCCAGTCGTACCCCGCGATGTCTCCACAGCCACTTCGGAATCGTAAAATTTCATTAATAATGTTGACGAGGGATGTGTCATGGTCAATTCTACTTTCTAAACGAGCTCTATTCAAATTTCAAACTTTTTATTCTTTACGGATCAGATTTATAATTTGTATTCCACGAACCTTGCGGCAATGCTGCAAGCCCAAATACAAGGAATCCAAAACCTGTAATCAAACTCAAAATTAATTTCACGTTGATGGTTCAGTGAATTTCGGTACATTTCAGCTTAATTCCACAAAAGGCACTTTAACTTTGTCTTGCGAAAGATTCACAAGATCATATTAAGTGCAATCCATGTATAACGGACTATCATAAGTCGCTTTAATAATTTAAAGCCTTGATAGAACAGTGTGAACTGAAGTTTTTGTTATCGCCTTTCATCTAGCCGTAGGAACATTTAATCATGCCTTAACGCAATAAAGAATTTATTTGTGCGCATTATAGAATATGCAAGTTGCTTTTCCTTGCTTGTTTGCAATAAAATGAGCTGAACTGACGCATCTTACGAACATATGAATATTTAATTATTGTAACTTACTTCGGGTAGTCAGTATTCTCATCCAAATGATCAAAAATTATTCTCTCATGTGGCATCAAAAGTCCTGATTGATTCAGAAAAAATCGTTAAGCGTATAGTAAATCCTATAATTCCAGAAAAATATCAATCATACCTGCTTCCACAATGTGATCTAAATATCAAATAAATATGTAATTATTATTTGCTCAGCATTGTTAAAAGATTGATTTGGCTTTCCAAGTAATTTTTAACGAGGTTACCCATTGTGGGAAAGCGAGCTTTCACTTGAGGACTGATGTTCACAAGAACCATGACAAATGTACAATTTACATAGCGCATAATAGTTCTCCTCATCATTCGAGATCGATCATCCTAAAATGTAAGATACGTGCTTAAAATTAGTACTATACGTACCAGGATACAAGGAGTACCAGTTGTTTCCATCTGGATTTTGAAAGTTAAGTGAAGATAAAGCATACCTCTCCATGCAAGCAAGAAGCAACTACTCCAGCTACTACGTCAGGCCATGGTATCTTTTACGGTATCATATGCATGAAAAACACTATAACATATAATATTTATTTTTGAAGTCGAAATTCCTTACTGTAAGGAACTGGTTCCACCAGCGAGTCACAATTTGAGCAACATAAAAACCGAGCACAAATGACACTGGAATTAATCCTGTGAGCAATAAACAGGTCACCAATTTACGTAAAGTTAACTCATGAACTGCATTGAATTGAACTAACTTTAATAACGCAGAACAAATTTACCTGCATATTCCCCACAGTATTTCACGAGCAGCTCAAAAGTTCTGGTTCAAAATAACCAATCATTACGACATACGAAGTTTATCACAAAATGTATCGTATCAATTTTTGTGGTTACAGCTCATTTCAAAATCTAATATTATTACGATAAGGTAATTTACATTTTGTAGCTGGGATTCGAGGCGGTTCTCATCCAGAAGCGATAAATAAGACTGATGACGGCGTACATTAATCCGTACGCGAAACAATCGACCAAAACCACTTTGTAGATACTTCCTCGCCATCGGAATAGAAGTCTGAAGAAGTTCCCAAAGAAGAAGGCTGAAATATTCATCAGTCACATGTCACATTACTTATTGAGAAACTACTCTATCAACAGAGATCCTGTTCGCCTTCAAAGGAAGCTTACATCTTCCTGTTGCGACTTCGTTCGTGTACACAACAGTCATTATCCTGGGAATGATCTGTACGGCTAATAAAGCGACTGCTTGGATTCTGTACGCTGCCAGTCGAATCCTTCCTTCACTCTGAAGCTTTTTCGCATTCTGGCTTATCAACTTGTTGCCAAGATATTATAGATCCAGTAAACCTGTAAACAAAGATATCATTATATTGCCTATTATCCAGGCCCATGAACGCTTTGGACTTGAAGCATATGGAGCGATAAAGCAAATCGCATTGCATATCACGACGTACGTTCTCGTAGAACTTGAATTCTCTTCTTATGGAGCAATTTTCTACCGAATTTCAAGCGAGGGTACAGTCGTACATCCTGAATCCTGATCACTTCAGATCAGTATCATCACTTCAGGTCGAATTTCGAAACCCTTGTCGGTTCGGTTGAGGGTTGAGGTCAACTTCGGGCTATGATGAGAAATCGTGTGTACTAGTCTCAACCTCCCACTGCATCTCTCCACTGCAATGTATAACTAACACCCGGGAAGTCTCTTATGTTTCTCGTTCAAAGGTACTCAACAAACTCAATTGGTGTAAAACTCTGAATACATGTAACTTTTTAACTGTTCAGACTTATTTTATGTAGTTATTAAAGTTACTGGTTGGGTATTAACTGTGGACGACATTCGCCATGTCGGACTCTGATTCGGATGGAGACTACTATGGCCCTGCACTTCCCCCATCCTTCAAACCGCAACCGGTTGAAACTACAACAATAGGAGGGTTAGTAGAAGTAGAAATGCAATACTTAATTTTAAATTACTGGGCTGTATATTCACTATTCACATCGTAAACATTTTGTGATTTAGGGGAATGATTGGCCCTGCACTGCCTCCACACTTGCAGCGTTCCGCTTCTCCAGATGAAGTAAAAGCGGAAGAACCAGAAAGATCATCTCAAATCGGTCCCACAATTCCTCCACACTTGTTGCAGCAGTCACTTGCTTCATCCTCCAAATACACAGCAGTAGAAGAGATTGATGAAAGTGTTGACTCTGACGACGACGACGATGTCATTGGACCTCTGCCACCTGACCATCCTAAAGAGATGGAAAAGGCCGCGCGGTACGAGAGTGCACGTCGAAAGAAAGAAGAGACAAAATTGGACGGGAAGAAACTGCAGAGAGAAGAATGGATGTTGATTCCTCCCACAAACAAACCTGTCACTGAATTGGGACTTGGACCGAGAAAGTTTCTTACTAGACATCCTGCTGCTCCCGTGAAGGAAGGCGAAGAAGTTGACTCCGATGAAGAGTTCGAAAGGCAAACGCGACTGGCCTTAGATCAGCAGATTATTGATGAGTACGACAAGAAAATGGAAGCCATGGTGGAAAAACAGGACGGGACCAAACGAAAAGCAGGCAGTCTTCTGTCGATTCATCAGGAAGAGTTGAAAAAGAAAAAAGCCGTAAGCTATGAATTTATTCGCGACTTTCTGACTAAAGTAAATAAAAAGAATTTTAGTTCAAAGCATCATGTATTTGTTTGTCCACAGGATACGGAAGCAAAGGAACGACGGCCGTTTGACAGAGACACAGATTTATCTGTGACAGGTCTATCCAGTGCGGATAAGAAGAAATACATTGAAAAAAGCAGGGAGCTTGACACGCGATTTAAAAAAGGAAGACAAAAGTTCTTATAATTCCTACAAAATCATTTGTTTGTTGTGATATTTTATCTAAAATCTAAGATTACATATTGTGTATTACATAATATTGAGGAACAGTTGAATCAGCACAGAAATACATTTTTACTTCATGTCAATTAACTTTGTCTTTTAGTGATGAAGATTTAACATCACCCACAAATAAATGGTGAATTTGTTTTTATATACTTCACACACTGATTCATACTCCATTCTGCGTTGTTATGTACTCGAGCATTAAATTCATATCGCGTATACGTGATCTCTGCTTTATACTCGAAAAAGGGTAAAGGGGAAGCGGAGTTCTAAAAGTGTACTAAGTAAGAAGATTGGCTTAAAAAGATTTACGTATCGTCACTGAGTGTTTGGGTTCATCTCGGACTTCTGTTACATCTTGCCAAGTTTAGACTAGTTTAGAGCATCTTCCTTCCTTCCCATACAGTGAACATTTATCTTATGAATGGAATGGAATAACCATTTCTCGTCTGTTTTGCTTTTTCTCCTTCACAGAAAAGGATAGATATGCATATTCATGATGATCGTAGAGCATCTTGCAGCAAGTGTTTTATACTTGCACAAGACTGAAATGAATCAATTTTTCAATCAAGTCAAGTGTCCCTGACTCGCAGCAGCAGCAACACAAGAATCAGAAACCAAGTCATTGCACATTCTTAAGTTAAGTGACTCGAGTTGAGACTGCTAGTTTTATGTTAATTATTGTATTAATATTAATAATATTTTCAGTTTAATATTTTAAGCACAAAAAGCACAATTACACATTAACATGAATTTATTACTTGGACTGACTCTCGTAATTGCATTGATATTCATCCATTGCGGAAGTGTACTTTCTTACCATCCTGACTGGTCCTGGCAGAATGTGGTAAATTAATATTTGGATTACAAATCATTATGGTTTATTAGGAAGCAATTAATTATCAAAATGTTGTTTGCGCGTTAAAGGATTTAATGATGAGTGCAGATCTTCGGTGGAGAATGAAAAGAGGAGAACTGAAACAGAGGCGAGATTACAAAGATTGCACCAATGTGAAGGAAGAAGATCGATATCCTATCTGTGGCAATAATGGAATTTTGTATCCAAACGCTTGTCTGTTCTTCTACAATCAGATAAGGCTTCCTGGTATGGAATGTTTTTTATAATTTCATGTTTCGTTTTTTGCTGTATTCAATGATGTTTTGACTGTCGTGTTGTTTTAGAACTGAAGGAAGCCGAAGATTACGAAATATGTGGCCCTATGAAATTCGATAACTTCAATATGGGCAACTTTCGTCCTCACTATTAAGAATCATAGTTAAGAAAATCTCGCCTACTCATGATGACTGGTGCTTAAGTGTACATTGTAGAATTGCATGGAATGTTGAGATTATTAGAATGTTAAGGGTGTAGGTTACTTTTATATTTGTTACGTCTGTGTGCAATAAACTTCAATTAAGGTTCAGGTGATCCATGAACTCGGGTTGGTATTCTTCATCAAAGTCAGTAATAATTTCCGTTGCAGCCGGTTTTGGAATCTTTGCTTCTTTTCCTATCAGCCAGTAAGTGTCCATAAGACCTTTGCCCTGTTTTTAACAATAGAATTTATAAAAATGCGATTCACAGGTTCACACAGACTGCATGAGTGTCAATCTTACTTTGATTTCGATCAGTCCACGATGTTCAATGTAAAATCCTCCTACTTCTTCCAAAGCCTGTTTCATGTCGGAACTAATGTGAACTCTTAGAGCTACACACATTCCAATCAAAGATTATTTCAATCTTTGTTATGAAATACAGCTCTGTAGATCAACTTACGCTCACTTGTAGACTCCATCCTAGCAAAGGAAATATACATTTTATACTGGAAAATCAAAGAATCTCGAATCTCGAGTATCTCAAGGACTTACCTGGACGCTGTGTTCACAGTATCGCCAAATAGACAGTATCTTGGCATTTTAGTTCCCACCACTCCAGCTACCTGAAGTTTATCATAATGAATCCCCCGAAAATTCGGTACAAGTGTTCTGTGAAACTTACCACAGGCCCGCAATGAAGTCCAACACGGATCTTAAGCCGTTCTCGAGGCCTGTGCGGAATTCGCACAATAGCTGTTCTCTCAACCAGATCTAATGCCATTGTAGCAATTTCAACCACATGTCTGTCTCCTGCCCAAAATTACATCCTTACATAGTTTACTTTCGAACTACAATGTTGAAAATCGATTGAACCTAACCAACCGTTCAATTTTGGGAGTCCGGATGCCACCATGTAAGCGTCGCCGATTGTTTCAACTTTGTAGACATCATAGTTTTCTATGCGTGCATCGAATGTTTTGTAAACTGAATTGAGAAAAGTGACGACTTCAAGTGGAGTAGATCCCGAAGCTATTTCTGTGAAACCGACGATGTCACTGAAGAATATGGAGACCCTGTCGTACATCTGAGCCTGCACTTGACGCTTTTGCTTCAATTCTATCGCCACCGATGCAGGAAGCATTTGAAATAGCAACTTGTCCGACTTGATCTTTTCTTTCCTCAACATTTCGGCATTCTCGATGAGATTAGTAGCAAATAGTTTGATTGTAGTAATTGCTCGATGAACTAGGAAGATTATTGTGGGTGAGACTATTAAGACGAGACCAACTATGAAGACCGCTGAATAAACAAGTCTGTTGGCTTCTGAAAGATGCTGAGCCACCGTATTCCTGTGACATCCATATTTATTAAATGTTCTGTCTACAGGGTTAACCACGTTTATGGGACACACTTTTAACACATAGTATGCTTGGCCCTGCTGTGCTATGCAAAAAGGGACACTTTCAAGTGAAAGCCAACAAAATTTCCTATCAGAAATCATATTAAAATTTTCAAAATTTTAATCTCCATTCCACTGACAGGTGTTTGATTTGAAAATGTACTACAAAAATTGTAAAATGAATTTAAGAGAATTAGCTTTTTGGCTGAAGAATCAGAATTTTTGCTTTCGGAACCAAAACTGATCACCACCTTACTTGACATTTCAAACTTAGGAAATTTAAATGTGAAATTGATTTAAAAAAAAATTCTTATCGGTTCGGATAAAAAGCCTTGGTTTTTCATTGCTTGGGGTACAAGTGTCATTTTTTGCATAGCACTGTAAGAACGGGCGTCCTGTGGGATCAAAGTGTGTCCCATAAAAGTGGTTCACCCTTTATAAGTTTTAATATACTAAGGAGAAACCCGAAATGAGACCTGATTATCTCTCGAATTTTCTGTTGAATGACCCCAAGAGTTTCAATAAAAGTTGCCATCGACTCGAAGTATTGGATTGATTCAGTCATGTTGGGTTTCTGAGGTTCATTCAGCATAATCTTTATTCTCCTAGATTTGAATCACAAGTAAGCGCATTCAATAATACTCGTAAAAACATTTAACCTGCCAGAAGGTGCAATACTTCAAAAAATTATAAGCTCTGTAACTGTTTGTAATCAGATATGCAACCACTTTCGTCGCCATTTTCTGGCATCTGGTAAATATGACACCAAGAACCGTCAATATCCATAATTTACTTACATCTTCTCAATATAACTCAGATTTTGAAGTCTCTCGAATGTCTCGTTGAAATATGATTCTGCAGTTGAAGCAAAGTCAAGACTTGAGTTGAGGTAATCCCTTCCAAGAACGTCATGTCTAATAAACTCAATGTAGTTTGGCTGAGTCAGCTCGCCTCTTCCAAAGTAGTTGATTCCATAAACGATCGATATTCCAAAATTCTCGACACTTCTTAACAGATTTTTGTAAGCAAGTAGATATCTAAACAATAATGAATATCAGTTTTACGTATTTCTTGAAGTGAGTGATGACCTAACTTGATGAGGCTTATGTGAATACCTCCAAACGCCTGAATTAACAGATTCCTTGATTTCATTTGTTAAGTATTCCAGTAAAACGCCACTTATTTCGGTGTAATATTCAATCACTTCGTATATCTGTGTGTCATTTGCCATTATTCGTGTTCTGAAAAGAGAATAGTTTTAAGATATGAAACAGCTTCAGCTTTCTTTAGCAGTAAATACTAGTTGACCGTCGACCTGAAACTCTCCAATCTGTTCCGAAATTTGTCTTTGGTTTGGTACGAAGTATCACCTTCCAATTCTTGGTTTGGCCAATGAAGAATTTTGTCTAAGGTGTCATCTGTGCTCTCAAATCGTTCAGTTAAGTTAGCCCTGCAATTTTAATTCATGCTTAGCCGATCGTCGATCGGGCAAGATTTGAAATCTGCATTGGCCAACCTGACAGTACTCCCATTTAAGAAAATATAAAATGCAACTTCAGATCTCTCCCATTGCAAACTTGAAATTAACTTCGCAACTTCTGCTGAAACAGTTACTTGCAAATCAATATTTTCAACGTCATCTTGGGATTTCAGAACAGTTCGTAAACTCATGATGTTCTGCGTTATCAAAGCTACGATCGGAATGAATGGTAAAATAATCATTTGCATTGTCTGCAGTTTTCGACCTTGGTTGACTCTGACTCTGGAACCCGAAAGATGTAGACTGGATCCTTCATGTAATCATATTAATATTTCTGCTTAGTCAATGCACGCACAGTGCACGTATCATAGGCACTTGTAAGCTTTCAGTTTAATGTCAAAAACTTATCTTTCCCGTTTCCAGATCCACTTAAACCAGATTCCCGTCTACCAGTCGAACTTTTGGGGTGGATTTTGCGTTGCATCTTGCTAAATATTTCTTGGCACAAATAACTGAAGTTCATTTTAGAAAATGCTTGCATTATTGCGAATTATTTATTTTCCTACGAATAAATTCACAACTCTTTTCCCACGAAAGATGAGTGGTTTTAATTATTTATTTATTTCATTGAATTGAGATTTCGATCCCGAATTAGAAAAGCTAAGCATGTAATACCGTAGAAGTTGATAAAGCTAGAACCCACAATCACAGGATATGAATGAACTTCGTATGGACACCGACTCCTGAAACAAAATATGCCGTATCGTGCATGACATAAGACCGTTTTCCTTAAGGGAAACATAAATGTTATTGTCCGTTTAATTTAACGACATCTGCTATTGATTGACTTCATGTAATACGATGTACTATTGGCTAAATTATTTGCGTTGATTCAGATGTTCCACAAATATATTCCATTTCATACGATTTTTATTAGAGATTCAATACTTCGTTTACATATCACTATTTGACATACTGATTCACAATGAATATTATATAATCTGTGCCAGAATATTTTAACGTAATTTAGCCTGTTAGATTGGTATTTTGGTCAACAGTTCGAGAGTATGCGTGTATAAAGACTTGAGTTTATTATTCCTGCGTTTGACATATTGTGCTTTGTGAATTCGGTTATGCCACTTTTAACCTGATAAGAGGTACTACACAACGTTGCAGCTTTTCGTAATACAAAATAAAATATTTTGATCTATTATTAATACAAAAATAACCGTAAAATTTTCAGTAATCCCAGGAATATCGGTAAGAAGGGACCTGACATGGGTGACAGAGATCTATGACAATTATTCTGTCAAAAAAGTCCCAGTATGCAGATCCATTGAAACCGATGTTGGAAGTTACCACAATATATTCTAACAGAGCAAACAAAGTATACATTCCTTCTTCGCACTTCGCTTCATGTCTAAAATAGACTACGAATAGCAAACAAGAACAAACAATTGCTACTTTACACAAAAATTTTTTAAGTGCAAGACCTTTCTGTTCAAGCTTGGTTGGTTCACCTTTTCTACATTTGGAAAGTAAAACACATAGAATAATCATATACAATTCAGAGGAAATAATAAACACGGCAAAATTAAATGCATGAATAGGCAGATTCTGCTTGGAAGTTACAAGAGTTAACCCTAACAATCCGAATATCTCAATGACATGGAGAATACAAGCTAATTTTCCCCATTGGACATGTTCTGGTCGAAGAACTTTTTTCAGGTACGTGTGATACATAGATGCAAATAGTAATCTTCCTGGAGTATGGATAATAATACATGCTTTCCATAACATCTGAGATAACTGAAAGTCTCCAATCGCAGCGGATAGAGACGGCAGGTAATTTGTCACAGGTCGGTTATCCTCTCGTGAGCAGACAACATTTGTTGCAGCTTCATAATCAGCGAAAAGTGCCCAGAAGACACAAAATATAAAGGCTCCAAAGGGTAGAGCTATCACAATTCGAATAAAGTGACGGAAGGGTATCCTCAAGACGTGCCATGGAATTTTCTTAAGACTGCCATGACCGTCAGGGTCCTTCTCGTCCGAATCTGGATCCTCTGGGTCATCTAGTAATTTTTGTTTATCCCAATCAATCATTACTTCACGCTTATTGACTTTCCACGGTATCATCAACTACGACTACAGAATAATGAATCTCTCTGTCCCAAAGTCATCGGTCTGATTGGGTTGGAAGTTAAGAATCAATTGGATTACCTGAAATCACGCGAATCATAAAAGTGAGGGGTGGTGGAAGATTGAAGTCCAATGGCAGGTCAGATTAATAATACAGCAATCAACGACGAGGGGATATTAAAGACAAAATATTTATGCAGGGGAATCGCCTACATGCGGTTAGTAATTGAACACTTTTGAATATCTGGCCACAGCCAGAGTGAAAACACAATCGTTATTCGTCTGCCAAATGATAACCCGAAAGTGGGGGCTCCAACAAATGAAATCATAAGTAGCAAATTGTACAAAAAAAGATTAAGTAACCCACAAAAACTTAAACATAAGAATAATAGACGTAAAATTGGCCTTTCAGGTGCAGAAGACACAGCCTGTTCTTCGCCTACGCAGAAATCATGTGAATTACGGATGAAATCGAAGTGCGACTGCTACTAGGATGGCCTATATATCACAGGTTCTGCTCCGAACTGACAGCAAAGAACCCGGGTTTTCACCGGACTGTCTTGAATCTGACTATTCGTGAATGAACACTATTCATGAGCAACCTGCCTACTCCTAAGCCTATTGTAACTCTGACTCGACTCATGGACCTATTTAATCTGAAAGCAAAGTATGATGAGGTTTTCAAGGACTCATATTATTTAATCCTCTTATCAGGACGGAAATAAATACTGTCAATTTTTATCTGTTGAATTGCCTAATGATTTTCATTATTATGTTGTATTTAATTGCAAAAACCACATTACGCCACACATGGGTTCATGCTGTTAATTTAGTTAATATGATCAGTGTGTCATCATCAATCAGTAAAATTAGATAGCTTGCAATTCAATAATAAATCGGGTAAGTGACAAACAATAGAATATTTTATACTCACTTCAGCTGCAGTCGGGATGTCGAGAAATGAAGAGTTTCAGTACAAATCTTAACAATTGAAAGTATCCGGTGACTTTTATTCCTGACCTGTCAATATTAACAAACATTCCACATTATTTTCTGAAATGACTACAACTAAAAGCCTGATTAAGCAGAACAAAAAAATCTTACCCGGCTGCAGATGTATTGATTTATGGAGTGTGGTATGGATTATTGTCGACTGTTTAGGACACTTTTATAGTGGTAATATCTAATTGTGTGTGTTCTTACTGCATTGATCATAACTGAATCAGCTAGCAAAAACCCATAAGTTGTCACTACACTCCAAAACAATTTTATTATTATTGTGACAGCAGTTTTGCATTTTATACCGTGAGCAAAATAATACGCCCTTCGTACTTGGCTCAAAAACATTGCGGACTCGATGAGATCTCACTCACAGCATAGGTTTATTGTTAAAGATGCTGAATGAGACATTATTCACATATCTTTCTTTCTTGTGGACTTAAAGCTGCTATCAGTGTTATCATTAGTTAACTTAATGCTGACTATCTAGACATAATACAGTTGCTCATCCACCCACACGTTCATTATTGTAGATAAAATAACCTTATCAACGAGTTATCAGTTGAATGCAACACTTCATAAGGTCAAATGTGCTTTCCAGTTCTTATCATCGCAAAGATGCATTGCTCATCGCACGTAGCCGCACTCCACATTTGTTCTAGACAGCCTACTGGGTGATTAGGTGGGGGTGTGAAACATCGAAGAATTAAAATGTGTCGGTGTCGGTGTGCACTTTTACTGCTCTACTGTCTAAGCATTTATCCAATTATTTGCGAACACATTTCTCTAAGAACTCCAAGTACATCTGAAGAAGCTTACTGTTCAGCAAACAAAGACTCATGTGGAGATACTCAAGGTAGGAGACTGATTCAAAAATGTATGGATTTAATGTTTGAATGTTTAATTCAATATTAATTTTATAGATAAGTCTCCTGTTCTGTTCAATTCGGTTGAAGTTACTTGGGATTCTTTAGATTTGGACAACTCTCAGTACTTGACTCAGGTAAAATAGAAAAGCGTTTGTCCTTTTATTTCAGCTCAACGGTTAATGTGTGTACTGCGTGTATTTGTAGGATGAAATATTTTCTTTTATCAAATCAACATCTGAAGTTGAAGATGAGGTCAAGCTCAACTCGACTCTCCACTCATATGTGAACCAGTTAGACTTAAATGGAGACACAGTTGTCAACAAATATGAACTGCATTATGCAATTTACGAAGCTCTTAACCGGAAGCAACACGAATCTCAAATCCAGTACGACACAAGTTTGGTTAAATGGCTAAGTGAAAACTTCATGAGTGAAGGGTCGACAGAAATCCCATTTTTCTTAATGAAAATCTTCGAAATGTTTGATGAAGACATGAATTGGAAAATAACTTGGGTATTTTAAAATACACAATTAATTCGGTACTTTCTTTGTGCCCGTGTTTAACTGTGCCATTGTCTTGTTAGAAAGAAGTGAGAGCTACCATTCGCATGTCTGAAATTTACTTCGGCGTCCCAGAGCCAGAAAGACGAGATGAACCTGCCAGAGAAGAACTCCTGCCTTTGATTAAGGGAGACAATGACAACAAATGGCTGGATATGGATGAATTCACAAAGTTGCTGGAAGTCTTGAAGGTCAATCCGGATCAACAGTACTACGAATTTCTTGTTGACTTTCTTGGAGACAATTTTGATTATCTGTCAGCTCCAACTTCAGTGAAGGATGAGTTCGTGAAAACTGATAGCAACCTGGACGGAATCATCAGCAAAGTAAGCAGTTCCTATATTTACTCTACATTTGATTGCAGTGCAATAAACTATCACTCGATCACGATAATAAGTCAGATGTCTGTGAGTAATTTAAAAAATATACGACTTTCAGGGGGAACTTATTGCAACTCTTCATAGGCACAGACCTGGCTATTACGACGATGCCCGCATAAATCACAGATTCACACGAGTTGACAGAAACAAAGATGGAAAAATTTCTTTCAACGAGTATTTATTTTTGAGTAATTTAAAACATCCAAACAGAAAATAGAAATTATGATTGATTTGAGTGTTTTATTGATCGCTACGATTTTCTACAAGCAGTGAAATCTATTGTTGGATGTTGAATTAGGTACTTCCTACAGAATGTGTGTTATAATAATACTTGTTCGATACATTAACTCCATACAAGTACAAAATAACTGCGCTTGATTAATGTAGTTCATCATAATGTGGAGGCACTGTAAAACATTCAAAATAAAGCCGATAAGTCTCCTACCAATCTTAATGAACGACTGACAATGAGTAAGGCACGAAGGAACAACTTACATGTAGCAATTGACATTCGAGAAGATGCTCGTGAGCTCAATTGAGAATAGCTAGGTGGCTGTGACACACTTGCCATGATAGAGCTGTCTGACAAACTGGATACAATCGACTGAGACCTCTCTTTCCTCCCCATAGGAATATCTTGGACCTGCAAGGTACTCATTCTACGTGTAACCAGAGAGTCGGCATTATCGCGTGTCGTTCCAATCACAATTTCGACGTGTCCTTTCAAAGGCCTCGGGTATTCAGTTACTGTAACTTGATACTAAAGAATACATATTATTATTAAAGTAGGATTTTATAATTTCAAAGATTAGCCCGTTTAATTGGATTGTAAGCTTACCTCAACGTGATACGTCACATTGTAACTTGGTTTGACACAATAGGTTGGAACGCAGCACCCAGGAATCGTAATCTTTCCATTCCATGCAATCTCATCGTCTCTGGTAACATCGAAAATCTCAAAATGGTTGAGACTCGAGAGAGTATTTTTTGTAGCTCCATCAATATTGTAGCTGGTTCTGCGTGAAAGAAGAACTGAAAGGTTCTTCACAACGTATGACTTTGGATTCCTTATTTTAATTTGAAAAAGGATATCTTCCCCAGGCGAAAATCCTTTCTTGTTCACCTCGAAATTAGCAGTTATAGATTTCTTCGTGGAGAAGAGAGACTTCTGAAACCCTGTTTCACTTCTAAGCGGTTCTGAATAGTTCGGAACATCGTGGAGATTACAATGACCTCGATACTTCAAAGGCTTTTCTGCAAGAGTTACGTAGCATTGGGTAGCTCTGATGTAAGCAGTTACTTTATATTGTAGAACCCCATATTGATTTCGAAATGGAGCTGGAAGATTTTCCCCAGTCATTTTCATCTTGAAGGGATAACTGTGGGATCCAGGACTTAAGGTGAAATCTGCACTCCTGTATCTCTCTGAATCATCTTCTACGCTCCATGCAAATCCAATTCATTAATTCTAACATTTCAGTAAAATACAGCAAAGAAACTGGTAATTACCTTCAGGAACTCCAAGGATTTGATGTCTCACAGGAGAAAATATGTAATATCCTTCCTTTAGTTCCGAAGAGCCAACCAATAAATTTTCCATTTTCCTGTGAGAACTCGCTCGATTATCTACTTTCGTTTCATATCGTAAATCTATCGTTGCCTCCAGTTGAACTCGAAGGCCTACAAGACAAGCCTCAATTAGCACATTTTTCATACAACAATTATTAAAATATGCTTCAATTTCTAGTATTATACCATGATGTTGAATCTCTCGATTGGTGTCAATTTCAACACTCCCTTCAATGTCGTCACAAGGCGTGATATTAACCTTGTGGACTTTAACTTCACAGTGAAAATCTCCGAAAATAGACTTCTTGCAGGGTTTCAGGTGTAAACTACCTGCCCTTAGGGACCCTAACAAACCTACAGCACCGATTCCTGCCATCGTCCTAATGTTTCATACACTCGTTTGTGACACACGCCTGGGGATTTCAGAGATGGTTAGTTCTGACTGAACCGTTTCATTATGAGGAAAGGCACAGGCATGAACAACTTTTCAAAGGATTATTACTCATTTCTCGGTTCAGCCCGATAATTACTAATCCCCAACAAGTGTTAGAAAATCAATATTACAGTGTATATTTCGTGGACACTATGTTTTCAATATTGATCGTGTGACAAACTTATCGTGTTTAGCGACCATTGGTCATGCATCTCGTGTAAATTAAATATTTTCATCGTGCCATCCGAAAATTCTCAATTACAAGTTTATTAATCGGTTGGCTACTTATACAACTTGTATTCTCATTTCCGTGAAGACCCACTTTCCAAAATTAACCCTCACCTATTCATGCATAGGGAATTACCAAAGGATACCGGTAGCCTTATGTGTTATTCATACATCACTTCCCAATTACAATGTAAGGCCAATTGATCATATAGCTAATCGTCCCAATAGTCTCTCATCGTGAATTCCAGGTAGGAAGTAAAACTATAATAATAACATGACTCACACAGGATCACAAGAGTAGCAAATTGTCACGTAGTTTCAATAAATCGTATCTATAAATTATTAATTAATCCCAATTCATACAACAAAACAACAGAAAAACAGAATTCAGGCATGCATAGTGCATACATAGCGTGTGCAAAGTTTCATGAGCAAACAATACAATCATTACATAACCGAGCCGATAACCGAATTCTTCTTAATAATTTATCGATGCTAAAAAAAACTTTAGTCTATGACATTTGAGGTATAGTTAAAAAATAATCAATCATTCATGACTTCATCTTCGTGAGATAGTTAAGACACGAGGAGATATAGAAAGTTGCGTTGGGAAGAATCTGCATGGAAGTAAAAGAAAGTCGGCTACTTTCGCCCACCAACAACCACCACCACCTGCGGCTGTGTGTTCCTTCTCCCCAACGTAAACAACTCGCCACTCACATCTCCCGATCTCCCTTATTGTTATTCACCTTCCGCGTCACTTCCTCCGTTAAAATTTACTCTTTACCTATTATTATAATTATTGCTAATTACACACACTCAAAATTGTCTAGTTGCACTAAAGGATTGCATAAACCAAGAGCTGTCACGCACAATACAATTTGTTTCTGTGCCTGCCGTCAGCATGAATTTTGACATTTAACACTTGGTTGTCATATTTTGTCAGAAGTCTAGTCACAGGTGAGATCATTATCATTCACGTCCTCCATATAATAAATACTGTTATTATAAATCGATTTATACTTGTGTATTTGTAGGCTAAAAGGAATCATGGCGAATGTTGATGGTGTCGACGGTGAAGGGCCGTCAGCGGATGTTATTTTGGGGAAAGTCTTTGGCCACCAGAAGATTGACAGGGATGTTGGGATTGCGATGTTGTCGAGACTGATAAAAGATACTAAGTGTGACCCCAACTACAAGGAATACGTTGTTAATAAAGTTCAGGAAGAAGTTTCGAGTATTTTGGAAGATTTGAGTGGAGCGGATTTAGCGTCGCCGGTTTCTGTCTCTGTTGAAAATACGTCTGCCGTGTCGCCGTCGTCAGATAAGAAGCTTGGGTGTTTGGCTGTGTGTGTTGTCTTATTGGGATACTCTGGAAATGAAGAAGGAGGCAGTAGCCAGTCGTTTGCGATGAGAATCAAATCTTCAGTGTTTCATTTTGTGTCTGATGAAGATTTCAGAATTAGACTGATGGCTGGTTAGTTGAAAATTTTTACTACTATGTGGAAGCATAAGAAGGATTCGGCTGATGAATTTATTTTGGTTTTAGGAGAAGTATATGGACTGATTAGCAGAACTGTCGGGCCGATAGCTTTTACGGAAATTAAAGAAAAGATGTACGAGTTACTGAGGAAGGATTTAGAAATGAACCAAGAGATCGAGGAAATGATAAAAAGTCCGGGAACTCCCATAGATCCCACAGGCGAAGTTGGTCCTGCAGAGCCGCATTCGTTGCGAAGTCCTCAGTTAGGTTTGAGTCCTGCCTCAACACCATTGTTGAATCCGGAAGTAGCACTTTCTACAGTTTTGAAAGAAGCTGTAAATAATCTGAAAACGTCTGACAACAACGTTCCTCTTGCAACGACACCCGAAACATTCGCAAACTTAGGATGCGTTAATCTCGAAAGTAATTTGAAGTGTCTCCAGCAAATCTGTAAGGGTCTTGGAACTCGACTTGGTCCTTGTATTGACCAAAGACTGCTGGATTTGGTGTACCTGACCTTATCCCATTACAATCGATTTGTCCGAGACGCAGGATTTGCATTGTCTGGTAGCATAATTGAGTCCGGTAAGTTATTTAACCCCTGTTTAACGAAACGTCGCTTACTGGCATTGTTTTTAATCATTATTTGATTTTTAGGTATTGATTTGAGTATTTATGGAAAGCAGATGTCTCAGGAAATTGTTAAAGGATTAGAAGACTTTTGTAGCCAGACACGAGTCACTGCCGCAGTTGCATGTAGAAAGTTCTTATTGACGTTAACTGACAGAGAACGAGAAAGTTACTACAAAGTTATGCTACCGCCGTTATGTCTAAACCGCTACTATATGGCTGACACAAAGTTTCTCTTGTACTCCCAAGAAACTTGGAAAACTTTGTTTGGAAATAGAGGGCCCGACTTAGTCGCACTCTACATTGACAGCGTGGTAAGTGGACGACTGTAAAAGTACGCTTTAACTAAGACTAATTATGATGTCTCTGTGCAGGTTTCATACTACATGGAAGCAGCTTCCTCAGATAATCACGCAGTGAGAGAAGCAGCTTGTGCTTGTTTGGGAGAATTGTCTCGTAAAGTTGATCCGAAGGCACTTTCACCTCATGTTCCTAGTCTCTTGGAGACTTTAAAGAAGTGCTTTCATGATGAAAGGTGGCATGTAAGAGATGCTGCATGTCTTGCTGCTGGAACATTTTTCCTACACTTTCCAGTTGAATGCAAATACCAAGTAGAACAAGTGTATCCTTTGTTTCTGGAAAATCTGGAATTCCCAATTTCAATTGTCAGGCAAGGAGCTGCAGCGGCCTTGTCAAACGTTGTGAGGGCTTACGGAGCTGATGTGATACCCAAAACAATCGAAATCATCATGCAGGGACTGAAAGGTTTACAACAACAAAAGGCCGAAACTTGTAAAAATGCTGATGCATTAGGGATTAGCCCTGAAACTGTAAGTTTTAATAATTTATTGTATTTGTTTATATACTTTTATTCAGTTGTCAGTGTTTGCTCATTAATGGTTTAAATTGGGTCCGAATTTTTAAGAAGACGTTTTTTGATCGATGTTTAGAAATACTCATACCCTCCAGGTCAAGGCGTCCCTTTACTTCCATATGCCAGGGTTTCAGAACAGTGGGAAATGGCAGACGGGTATTAACACGACGTTAATTATATCAACTATCTGCTTGTCTTGAAAATTAATTATTTTTGATGACTAGATGTTTGTATTTAATCGGAGACATTTCTCAAGTTCCTGAATGTCAAGGAAAGCTCCCTGAGTTGATTAGAGAAATACTAGCAGCAACTCAGTTCCGTTCCTACTCACAACATGTGGTCGTACTTGAAACGATTTTAAAAATACTCCCATGGCTTGTGAAAGGTGTTGGAAAGAAGCCCTTTAAGGAATACCTCACCCCGTTTTTTGAATTAATTTTCTACTGCATTGTAAGTTGAATGAAGAAATCAGTTGGCCTGTGAGATGAATAACAATTTAAACTTTTGTCGATAGGAGTGCGAAAATTCCCTTACATCGTCAGCTGCAAAAGTCAGTTTACAGGAACTGGCTCAGATTTACGGTCCCAACATCATCCGTTCTAGGATAGAATCCTTGGATCCGAGGTTTGTATTGCACTATATTATTTTATTAAGTCTAAGGTAATATCTCTTTGTCAAAAACGTACACTAACCCTTCTGTTGAATTTTAGGTTCGTTCATTACATTGAAGCTCCTTAAGTCATCAACCAAATTATCAAGTAGACTGAAAATAACACAATGTTGAAACTAATAGTGAACTAAAGAACACATTTTATTGTGCACATAACATAACAATGCTCGATATCACCATCTTCCGTAGGGACGATGTTACATAAAATCTTTCGGTGAAATACACATTATAAATAGAATAAACATAGGAAATGTGTAACTGTTAATAAAACTCGTTTGTATTTTCCTTGTCAATTGATGATTCATTACAATAGCAGTTATGGGGAATTTTCATTTCATTCTTGTGAAGCAAATTCTTTCTCGAGAGTTGTATCTGAATTGTAATGATTGAGTAAGTGACGATAACTCCAAATATCTAAATCAATAAACTTGATTGATAAAAGTTGGAAACTGTGTAATAAATGCTTAATGAAATCGCATGTACCGTTCCTAAAAATCTGTACGAAATTTGGAAGAAGCCATTTCCCTTTAAGGCAATCTGATTGGAATGCAGATCTACAAGCAAAGATGTCAGTGTCTTGTTGGAAATGTCCTTTGAGTTCTTAGGCGATGAGATCCATGAGAAAAATTCACATCCCTACACGCGATTTGTTTGTATTGCAATAAAGTATTAGCCGTGAGTCAGGATAAATCAGTGTCTGTATCTACTTCTGTAGTCCCAACAAATCATTTAATTACAATATTATGCGATGACGTACCTTTTTGTTGATGTCAGCAGCAAGAGTCAAAGCGATGAAGAAAAGCAGAAAGAATCCATAAACATGAAGTAACATTACTGGATGAACATTCGATTCGAAATAAGTTACTCCAGTCCAAGCGGCATAGTATGGAAGAGAAACTGACACGCAACAGCAGAGTAATAGTCCGATTGCTCTGTTCAACTGTTGCAATAGTTTTTTCATGGCCCAATATTTCTCCATTATCTATTACAGTTTTTTATCGTCATCGTTCAATCCTCGTACTTGAAGTAGTACCTATGCTGTATGGTAAAAGAGGTGCGTAAATACCTTGATAGAAGATGATGGGGAACCGGCTGTATTCTTACAAAATGCTTCGAAAGCACACATCATTCTCCAAATGGAATAAGGAACCATCAGAACGAACAAGTCTAAGAACGGCACAAGGACGATGGACGGTAGTAGCGTAAACATTCGGATGATTGTGATCATTATAGGAATTAAACATTTCATTGTCAGACTTCCCGATTCTCCTGCGTCAATGAAAATTACATGAAGTTGGGTCTTTTTAGACAAGTACTCGTAGAATTTCTCAAAGTTTCCTCCATGAGCGTAGAAATAGTTGACTATCGACGAGTCAGTTAGCGCAAGAAGAAGGATTGATGCACAGAAGCCGAATGAAATAAGCTGTATCTGTTTTTTAAAAACGTCATTCTTTTCATGTACAATTTTGGACATGAATGAATAAAATCACCTACCAAAAAATCTGTTTTCTTTCGAGACATCTCGGAATAAAACTTAATGCTTTGGATTTGATGAAACAAGGTTCTAAAAACGTCTTGCTTAAACCAAAAGGTGTAGTTCAGGGAAAGATGGTAAGCCACGTAACCTATGTAAGTTGCTGAAGTGAAGTAGCCAATATTACTCCCTTTCGCTTCATTATAAGTTGTCCAGAATAGCGAAAGGAACTCCAAGAGAAGCATAAATTGGACTATTCCACATAGTACCTGAGTGATTAGTTATGGCGTTTTTTAGAGAGACAGATTTCAGAAGACATAAAAGTTCAATTGATTTCGAGTATTCGTGAATACCTTCTGTATTCGTGAAGAAGCGATTTCAAGCTTCGCTGTTTTCTTGGAGCGTCGTATTCTAAATGGAATGATGAGAAAATAATACCCGAAGGTCAGAGGTCCTTTCCAGTATTCTAAAAATTGAATCGATTTGGGTTCTGTGTTCTTGGTAGAATCCGGATCTTCAGAGTATGAATCTTTTTCAGGCCAATCTTCATCTGCTTCTGTAGATTTTTTTAGATTCACGGATGTTAGGTCTATTTCCATTGTTGATAAAATTAAGTTATTGGTTTTCAATATTTTCAGAGTTAAACTGTGAAGCTTTCGTTAATTCCTGGTGAAAGTTATCAATCGACTAGACACTAGACGTCTGGCTCTCAGAGACATTCAGTGCTTTGCATGAACCCTGTAAAGTCATGACACGAAGGCTGGAAATGTTTGAGAGACGATAAGACTTGTAGTGCGTAGATGTAAAGGAGAACATCTCTTCCTATTAGGCCGAAGGTCAGAACACCATTCGACAATTAGATGAGCAGATAAACCGAAACACATTTTTGTCAACGCAGTTGAGCCGGGTAGAAAGTCTAAAGGTGATGGAAAGAAGGGTGAAAGTACTGTCTATTTCTCATGCAAAATTGTTATCATTTTTATCTTTGTTGCCTAACTAGGTGGCGATTCCTACTCTAATTACATTGAATTCTTCGATTAAGGTGACACTTGTGCCTTGTCATCATAACTTTATGTTAGAGTAGCTGCAGTGAACTTTCAAACTTTCTGATTGTGAACTCTTGGTACAAATGGATAGCATGCCTTCAAAGCTGGTGGTGAATCGATAAGTAAATCTTTAGATGGATAATTTGCTAGGAATATTCCATTCATCCAAGTTAAGTAATAATGTCCTAAATAGAGATTGAATGTAAATTAATCCTAGTAGGGTTGAATTTTGGGAGCATATTAATTCTACAATCTTCAAACTAGTTCAAACTTAGTTATTATGCTGATGAATGCCGAATGTCGCAATATTACTGGTGGTCTACATGCATAGTATCAAAAGCCAAGTAAATGGTTTCAATCATAAATACGACCATAATTATAAGGTAAAATGCGTACGCATTTACAAAAAATCTAAGTCGAAACCAGAACACCACATTTATTCGCTTAAAAGACTCTGTTATATGTTATTAGGGTAGAAGAACATCATAAGAGCCGACTTCTTATTGGAAGAAACATCATCTACTAATGTGAATGTCGTCATTCAGTCATAAAAAGTATTTCATCTGCAACAAAAAAGAAATATGTAATTTTACCTTTCTACCTCAACCACTTGTACTTCGGGTACTTCACATGGAAGAATACTCGTTTATCCTGAATAACTTTGTAAACATATTGTGATTCCCAAAAAAACCGAATCGATGTCCGTAAAGAATAAAATACTACCATATGCCATTACAGCAAAGGAATAATATATCAAAATTTTCAATTCCGAATATATTCGACAAAATCTAACAGAAACAATATGATTGCAAACTAATTGTCTATTTATGTAAATAAACACAATATTGACGAATACTCATTATATCATAGTCTTGTAGCTGCACCTCTTCCAGTGCAAAAAAGAAACAACAAAAGAGCGAAAGGGTCTTCCATATGCAATGCTACAAGATTCCATGCAATTAACCATCCTTAGAAAAATAAGTCCTTCATGGATGATAGCGGCCCCGCAGAACATGACTTTCACCTGCAACATCCAAGTACAACACTTTCAAACAGAGCTGATCACCACTTGATGATAATGTTACCCAACTTAATAAAGATGCATGCAGAATAATCCAACAAGATGAACCCTAAATGAGTATTTTACTCTCACTATTATATTTGCATACAAGTCATTGTGTAGTAACAGACCTTCTTACCGATTCACCATCATCAAAATACTATAAAAGCAATTAATCAACGGAGGCCTGAGTTATTCTTCTAATTCCTCAGGAACTAAATTTTAGTGCGATTGTCCAGTCTAACAAGAGCAGCTTCAACATGAATCGCTTAGCTTTACTGAGTTTCCCACTGCTCGTAATCCTTCTAGTTGAGGTGAGCAATTTTGAAAAAAATGGTGCTTTCATAAGAAGCTATATAAATAATATTTTGATTTTCTTTTTGTATAAGGTCCAGAGTGCAGCTAGACAACGGGAGAGTCGTGCTGTTACTGAACCTGCTTGGGTCACAGAAATATTAGGACCCACCATGTTCCCCCCAAGCACAACTCGACGACCAACTCTGCCTGACCGAATTCAAGCGGTTATTCAACAAGTTACCGAAACCTTCAGGCAGTTCCCTGACAGAATCGGTGATGTCCTTACTGGAGTTCGACAGGCTGCTGCAAACATTTTGCGACGACCGACAACTGCTAAACCACAAGCTAAGCCCGCAGTACCCGCTGTGCCCTCAGCTGCTCCACCTGCAACTACCCTTCCCCCTACCGTTGCCCCCGCAGTCAATGCAACTGTTCTCTAAAACAATTCGTAATTATTGTACTCAATAAAACAAAAATTAATATCGAAATTCCAACAAATCCATGACTTTCTTTTAAAAAAGCACACACTTTTTTGCTGAAGCTGATTAATTCAGTTGTCAGACAATCCCTGGAATAGCATATACCCCACTCACTACCTGACTGCATAATGAAAACATGCTATTAATTTTCCAGATTGAACTTATGGTCTTAATTAGCGAATGGTAAGGTTATGGTTGGCTAATGAACTTGTGAACCTCATCCGTATGCAACAATAATTGCAAAGCAATTCGGGGCCTGGGGGTGGGTGCTTACACTTGATGCAATTATATTTTATTTGACTCTTATTTATTTGATTAGCAATATTTTTTAGGATCAATAGCGATGCTATTCGATTACAATAAAAAATGGATATCTATTACATCCTTCCGTCTCACTGTCATAAATCTTTCCATACCAAAGCACACAAAAGATACGGTAATGCCCACAGTCCAAAGTAGAAACGATAAAATGAAGTTCGTTATATCGAAAGGCTTGACCTGTATCCGTCTATCTTCTTCCATTTTGGTCAATATTTTGTAAATCCTTGCATTCTTATGTGTTTGAATCCATTTTTCTCCTGTATTCATTTCTTCCTCTTCCACATCAGTTCTAAACTTCCTGACTAGACCCATATCCCGAAAACTGGATATTATTGTGCTAAAAGATCTCGTGTAAATGGAATGTCTCTGAAATCCAATGCTGTTAAGTGAGCTGTGAACACCCTGAGAGACCTGAACCAATTTCAGTCCTTTGTACAGCGTTGCATTTCTAGCAATTCCGATTGCAGTTACGGAAGCCCAGCCAATACAGACTGTGTTGTGTTGAAGAATCGCATTCAGAATACACATTCCCGTGTCTTGCTCCAGATTCTTCATGAATCTCTCACGAACAGAGATGATTATTGGATTGACGCTTTGGTTAAAGAAATGGAAACAGTCACACGATCCATTGTTCAAGTAGTTGAATGTTATATTGTAATCCCTGCGACTAGCGAGTTCCGTAAATGTATTCGGTACTTTTGCATTGTTGAGAGATGTAAGAACAGAGCTGAGGTTGCAGTTGTAGCAGGTGTTAATATTCAGGATAAACATAAGCCAACATCCAGTGATGATATACGCGTTCGGGGGAATTTTTGAGATGCTTTGTGACAGTACAATTCCATACGGAATCATAAACGAATTGTATAAGATATTTGAATTATCTGGTGTGGGGGTGTAGATTGCAGACCTGTTAGCAGTGAAATGGGAGTGCATCTTGAGAGCAACATAATAAATAGGAATAACTCCCAAAAAACAAACAAATATTAAAGTCCAGGCATCCCAAGTAAAAATGTCTGTAATTGCAGTCCAGTCCAGTTTGGTTTCTGGAATTCTAGTGAGAAAAACTAGAGTATCGACTGAGTTTACTTCTGTCAAATCAATCACTCCCACTTGACCCTTAGCAAGTCTCGCAATAAATGCGATGTCAAATCTTCCACTAAGCACTTCTCCTAGCATTCCATCTGCTGTACCATCGGGTAGCAAATGTCCATTGCCCCTGGTTTTGCCTATGTCCCAATGCAACGTGAAATTGTAATTCTCAGCTGCATTCATCAGAACTTGGTAATTAGTGCCTCCTTTAATTTCTCCAGTGTTGTCGATCATTATGTAAGGGGAGAGAGTATTCGCTGCTACGGTTAATATGTGGCAGTTTAGATTAATCCGATTTTTCCGCGAGAGAGAAAAAGAGTCTGTCAATTCCATCGTTCCATTCATAAAACACTGTGGCTGTACAAAAAATCTTAGCTGTGTATCTGAAGTCCCAGGAGGTACAATAATTCCATACTTGTCCTTGATTTTTAGGAATTGTGAAGTTTGAAAATATTCTCTTAGGTTTTCTTCGCCACTGATGAATATGAACACGTCGAAATCGAACCTTCCAATTACGCTTAAGTGGCCTATTGGAGTTCCAGAGTGCAGGAGAACCAGCATAATTACACTGTTAGAAATTCTTCTTGTAAAGACATGACGAGTTGAGACTTTCGGCGTGTTTAAGTAATTACTTCGGATAGGCATTTTAGATGAGTTGGTGAATATCATCCGATTACTAATAAAGTCAGCTCTTATAAGTTTGTCTATTATTTCGAAGTGTGGAGAATCTAGTATAAAACCTTCCTCACAAACTATCACTGCAGTCTCACCGTCGTTGTTGTTGAAAATAAGTTCTGGAAGATCTTCTATTACCAAGTTGTTAACTTTAGGAAACAAACAAACCAATCCAAAAGCTAAAATAAATTCTGAAGTTAGGAAACGTTGAACTAGCACCATTGTAAATAAAACAATTTTGATTCTAGTACTTCTTAGAATTTATATACTCACTCACGGTCACGATATCTGAATGAGAGAAAAATAAACAAGCATAGGGAAAAATATAGTAAAATACCACTTGGGTGTGAAAAATAATGATCATTGTCCAACAATTGCTTTGATCTTTGTATTTCGATTCTTTAGTACAACAATGGATGACGATATTGTTCACTCACTGTACCATCACATGTCAGGATTTCATAATAAATTCAGATAAGGTCATTATTGTGTTGTAGTTTTTGACATCGATTGAAAAGTGAATAATAAGACTCAACAATAATTGCCTATGCACATGTTCGATTTCCCGGAGATCATTACATATTCGGTTGCTGATTGTGTTCGTTTTCTCCAGCTATATAATAAGCAAGAAAGTTGCCTAACTGCTATACTTAAAGTATTTTCCAAACAGAATTGCTCAAGCCATCATTTCTCGTGCTGAGCTTACTACAAGGGACAATCAGGCGGATGCTAACAAAAGCTATATGAGGCATTCAGTTCAGTACACACAGATCAAGTACAAGCTGCTTCACAATAATTTATTGGTCTGTCTACAATGTGTTTCTTTTCTGTCAAGGTCATAGACTTGTTTCAGATTTCCTTCACTAGAAATAAATGAACTTCTGTTGAAATAGCTAATTTACCGGTATGGTGTGATGGCTCAAGACCTGAAATAACCTAAAATCTTCGGTTGCATGAAGTCCAAAAAGATTTCAAGCAAGATTACGAACAACCATAACCTAAGTAAATCATTTCCTTCAAAATGTAAGACAGGTACTTCCTTGTAATTTTAAAGTATTGAGCAAGGTAACTTACGTAGAAACCATTAAAAGATGTTTCGATCGATATAAGTCTATGAATTCTCTTTCTCCGTGTGAGAAAATTTGCTCATTATATCATTTAACGTAAATGATTCATGTCTCTAAGAATTTTGACCTTTTTGTTATTCTTATTTGTTGTGAGCACATTTTATAAATGCAACATGACACTAGACCTATCACAACACGCTACTTAATTACTTTTGTCATGCACATCGCTCTCGAACGAGGTATATATAAACAAGTAAGAGTTCCTTAGTATTATTGCAGTTGTAGCAGTCGGTTTATAAACTGCAAAGCTTCAAACAGAAAAATTAAGCAAACATTTCCAATACACCGAAGACTTTCACATTTTGAATTTTATCAAATATTCTCCTCTGTGATGTCAAAAACAGGTACAAGCGTTATTTCCAAAGCCGTACTTTATTTCTCAGAATCTATTTTCTAACAGAGTAAATTTCAGTTGCCATTTACGTCAGCTCTGTTGACGATGGGAAAGATGAGTCAGCACCACCGCCGAAGGAGGTTTGGATGGACTACCGTATTGACATGACAAAACCAATTCAAGAAATGTATGGAATAAGCTCATTGGAAGGATCTGTTCTCAACCTGCTGCCTCCAGGGGAGTACAAACGTCCAAATCCTTCGTATATCTTAAGGGACGAAGCCTTCATAACGCATTGGTGGGTGCAGAGAAAATTGATGGAACGGGGTTCCAAGTATTACTACAAGTTCAAAGATAACTTTGGAAAGCTGGCAAATCTCCTAATTCCTTGGGATCATCTTCCTGAGGAGATGATGAAATGCCACTGCTTCTTCTTGGCATGGACCTTCCAACACGACGACATTCTGGACAACATGAAAGATCATCGGACTACAGACTTCGAAAAGGGTTTCGACACAGTTTCAGCTGCTAATAAAGTTTTCTGTGACATTCTGCTGGATAAATATGGGCGAAATTACGAAGATAACTTCCCAGATTTAAACTTCCCATTGTTCAAGAATTTGTGCCATGTGTGGAGAGATTTTCATGCACAGCTACACAAGTCGATTCCATTTTACGAATCCCGTAACAAATACTTTCTCAAGTACATGTTCGAATATTTTGATTCTTACGTAATGAGCCATGGAGAAAGGATTAACTCACGCTTTTCAGAGGAATCAGGAAAATATTGGCTTCGGTTTGCTACAGGTGAGTTGGGAAAGTTTATTTGCTGTCATTCTGTTACAGTCTTGTGTCATAAAAAACAAACTCCTTTTAGGGTGGAAGCCATGGATTGAGCTGGTCTGTCTTGTTCGAGGTGTCGTCATTCCGCAAGCCATGAGACTAGACTTTTACTTCATTCGGTTGCGAACTGCGAGTGAAGATGTGATTGGATTTATCAACGATATCTTCGGAATCAGCAAGGACTTAATGAATGAAGAAACAGATACTCTGGTTATGTTTAAACACAAGGAGAAGCAGGTTCCTTTGTGTCAAGCATACAAGGAGACAGTTGACTTTCTCAACGAACAAATCCGTGACATGATGCTTCTAATCGAAGTTTTGCGGAAAAGGTACCCCAATGATCCTCATGCTAAAGGATATCTGCGAGCTGTGGAGGACTTTATTGATGGGTACATTATATGGTGCAGTACCTGTCACCGCTACGGTGGAAAGACTTCTTTGAATTATAGAGAAGCTAACAAACGCTAGTTTGAATGAGTTCCTTCACTGGTTTCCAACTGTAATTCGTCTTTCAGCTATTTCAGCAAGTTTTCTTTGAACGGGTCAAAATTCTGTGTATCTTATTGGGTACTCGAGTTTCCTCTTTTCTATTCTGCTTGCATGTTCGTGGTTTATTGATGACTGCTTGGATGTTTAGAAGTAGCACACATTAATTTGATTAAGGGCAGTATAAATACGAATATTGTTCACTTGAAGTTGTTCATTGCTGTCTTTATTTCACTAAAACATAATGCTCGTCAATCTGTACAACTGGGTTCTGCCCCTTATCAACATTTTGGGGATGATTGTTGTGAGAGAGTCCCATCAAGCAAACGGTACCATGCAGAAAATGGGAAGCATTCCACAAGGTGACTTTCACTTTTCTCACTGTCCCCTTTGAATTAAAGCTAATCAACAGCCGTGTGTTCATTTTCAATCGAAATTGCAGCACAGATTCAGAAAGGCTTATCCATGCAAGATATTTCATCCACTGTTTCCACTCTCACTGACGACTCTTCTAACAGCACAATGACGAAAGAAGGGAGATCATTCGCAGCTAAAGTGATTGGATGCTCATTTTTCTCCGCGTTGTCTGTTTTGGGTATTTCTGGTAACTCTCTCGTAAGTTTATATCAATCCAGTAATTCATATTTCTTTCAGTTATGCAAAATACCGTTTCTTGATTTGGATGATGTTCAGGTCATATTTGCCATTCTTACGGACACTGCAGTGAAAACATCTACTCAGCTTTCCAACTTGGCCATCTTAAATCTCGCACTAACTGATTTAATGACAACAACGATTGTTTGCATTCCAGCTGCAATTTCGATCATGTTTGATCACTATCCACTTGGCCCTATTTTTTGTAGAATTTGGAGTGTTTTCAATCTGACTGGAATCGGTAAGACGGACGATCGACTAGCTTTACGGTGAGTTATGATGCGATTTTTAATTAGCAGTTTATATCTCACCTTCAGTTGCAACAATGGGACTCCTGGCAGTCATCAGTATCGACCGATTTGTGGTAAGTAAAGACATTCCGGCAGGGCATTGCATGTTTTTGGTTGTATAACTACCTACCTTAAACATTGATTGTTGACTATACTAATTAGGCTGTTGGATGGTCATTACATTATCCCCAATATGTAACATACGGCAGACTGTTAGCTGGAATCCTTTACGTGTGGATATCTACTTTTGCATGCACTTTAGCATGGGCTTTGTTTCCGGTAATACAATTATGACTACTAAATATGCTATTGTAATGAATAGGTCAAAAGTTTTCTAATTACATGCAGTGTGAGTACGACATAACTTCTGGTGTATGTGACTTCACTTGGATAAAGTTCGGACCTGAAGTCCCCACAGCCATGTGGTATGGAGCATTTTGTACAGTGGTTTTCTGTCTCATACCTTCAGGAGCTATTCTGTACTGCAACTTGGCAATCATTGAGATGTCAAAGGAAAAGGGACGAGTTGGAAAACTAGAAGATGACAAGAAAGAAGGCGGAAAGCAAGAAGCGAAAGCCAACGCAAGAATATTAAAGGCCATGGTTATCGTCATTGTCTCATATTTCGTGTTAACATTCCCAGTCGCCTTCATTCGAGTAATCAAAGTCCTCTCAGGTCCGAAAGGACTTGCCAAGTATATTCCACCCATTGCTACATTCGTATCTACAATCCTTCAATTTGCAGCATCCATAATCAACCCATTAATTTACGGTCTCTTTCGAAAGGATTTCCGAGAAGCTTACGGAAGAATTTTCAAGAAACTTATGTTTAGAAATTGAACACCATTATATTCTTGTTATTCGAAGTAAATCTGATCACTTAAATATGGAATGAATTAAAGTATACAATTCTTGCTATTAACTTAAGTCACACTGCTTGCCTGGAAGACCTGATTGAAGGACCCCGAACTTTAGGTGCAGTTTCATCGTGTTTCATTAGAGATTTCTCAATCAGTTTTAATATCTCCTGATGAGCTGCTTTTAAATCCAACTGGCCGTCCACAACTTTCATCTTCTTTCCCAACATCTTTGCAATTGCCTTGATATTCTTCGAGTATTTCTCAACTTCATTCTGTGCTGCTGTTCGTAACTGCTCTTTGTTCTGCTTTAAATGTGGAGATGAGTAAGATTGCGCTCGAAATAGTTGAAATGCATTGAGCTGCATC
>JAQGBV010000101.1:0-49768 GCA_034698685.1 Isotomurus pseudopalustris
TCGTTTGAAGAGCTGCCTTAGTGCTTTGCGAGAGCCTTGAAAGGAATTGAAATAATGAAACACGAAATGCAACATAATATTCATTTGATGTACAACAGAATACTACACATGAAAATTGGTAAGCTACTGTCTACCGTATAACATTAATAATAAATGAATGGTGGGACTGTGCTGGTGGGGTGCACTGCAGATGTACTGTTAAAGGTGGCTAATCGAATTAAACTGAAAAGGCAATCATTTAACGGGCTTGTATTCCGGAAAGATGTCTCGTTTTCACGTGAGAATGTTTTTTCTCTTCCTTCCAACCTACACACACGAATGACTGGGATAGCTGTGGCTGTGACGAGTAGGAGACCTGCGAATATTTAGTTATTTAGCTCGTTTACTTCCACAATAACCACAGTTCGCAACAACTAACCCCACATTCCCTACTAGTAAACTACCCTTGATTTAGTTATGCAACCGGTACCTCATTCATTACCGGGACATAAAGCCGTAATAAGTACGACAGTAGGTGAAGAGGATTGATTCCTCATGAGATAACCTTCTTCAGGATGTGAACACTTTGTTCTTGCACCTCTCCACATTTTTCTTCCTCAAACACTTCACATCAATGTTATGAGAGAGAGTGGTGGTGGTAGTTGGTGTGTAGTTAATGCAATTTCTGGCATTTGTTCTGTCTGCAGATTTATGGTCTCCGTCATTAAATATCGATTAACGATTAACTGCCATGTAATGATGCATGTCTCACTTTAAGCGTGAAGAAGAAGACGAGTCAGTCTTGTGTAAAAAGCGATAAGTCTTCATCTTCTGTCTGTTGTCTGAAGTCTTTGCTATTTAAGCTCCGTTGGTTGGTATGAAAAACTCAATTCTTTTCTCTCATTCTGACCATCATGGATGACTTGATCAAGATTCAAGATAAGATTGAAATGAGTGGAAAGATCCTTTCACGTCTCAAGAAGATGATGAGAAGAGGTATGTGGGAGATGCTTCCGATGTTTGTTGTCATCTTCAAAGATTGAGAGTTAAAAAAATATGCCGTTGCAAAGGAGAAGGATTTATGAAGGATGTTCAATGATGATACAAACGAGTGTAGGTTGAGCAGATACCCAAATAAATATTACGCATATACCCAGTTATAAAGTATTCTTTTATCTCCTTCGTGTTTACCAATAACGAATGTATACTTTGTTTCGTCTCTCTCGAAACTCATTTGGGAAAAGTTTTCTTTGGTCATGAAAAGTTGCATGTGAAGGTCAATTTTATAATTCCACTTCAACATCGTAGAGACTTTAGAATTTTTACATTTCAATTGACTTTTAATAAATCACAAGTTTGTTCTGATCTTGACAAGGTTGTTGCAGGCGTATCAAACAAGTATATTTGAGTATGAGGCATACAATCATTATCGCCCGTAATTACCGCTAAGTTGATGGACGGATTTTGGGAAAAAATTGTACTCGGTTGATTGGGTGGATAAGCTGGTAAATACCGTAAGTAGAAAAATAGCTTATTATGTACGAAAATTAATATTATACGTTATTATTATTTATCTTGTGTGATTATTATCAAAGTTAGAGAAATTTGAGCAGAATGAACAAAGGAAAGGGAAATTCCGTTTTGTCTGTATCATAATGATGATCATCGTCTTCATGTTTAAGCAACAGCAATCCTGTCGTAATTTGAAAGGTCCGTTATAATTGTACACCTTCAACTTCACCGTCAGTCATCCTCTCCTCCTGTTCTCTTTCATTAGACTCAATAGGAGATTACAACGATGGTGAGTGTGGGTCGTGGGTACAGATGATTATTATTCCGTTTTATTCTCATGTTGATCATCATTCGCATGTAATCATATTCTTAACCTACCACGGAGGAATATGTGTCTTTGTATTTATGAGTTTGTGATTGACGGAGATGGGAACGCAGTTCGACTTGCTTACACTTTGTTCTTTGTGCAATGATTTTGTTTCAAGTTCTTGTAAATACTGTAAGTATGTACAAGTAGGGAGTAATTGCACATCCTTTTCGGTTGAGCGTCAAAGGCTAATGTAATTTACGATGCCACATCTTCTGCAGTCAGGAATTCTCATTGAGGATGTGAATTAATTCCTTTTGAGCTACAAGGTGGTCGCAGGGCTCATTAAAAACCTTTCACGCGTACAATTGGCCCAGAGATTGTCAACAGGCTGATTTACAAGGTTCCTTTATGTTTATTTCAGGCACCCGTTAGAAATAATTTCCTGCAATACTTGTCTTCGGGGTTTGTGTGAATTAAGGATATTTCCGTCATCTCACAATGTGTTAATTGATTTTCAACGATGCAGAGAGAATTGTGTTTGCAGAACTCCAAGTTCTAAATAGGAAAACCGTAGTCTTCACGCGTATTACTTTTATTTCTTTATACTTCGAACTGCCCTTGAAAATTCATATTAACTAGAGTGAGAAACTACGCTCCAAAAGATGAGGTTTAGGATATTAAGATACCTTCACATTTTGGAAGTCGGTAGGAACAATAAAACTCGCTTCCGCGAACTCCAAGACAATTATAAAGTAGTTCCCCGCATTCTGTTCTCGATTTCGCCCGAATGGAGACATTTGAGCCGTTGACGCGATCAAAATTTCAACAAAGCCCAGAATATAAAACAGAAGAACGGGGAGTTTGTTTTAAATAGAAAATTCCCACGAACAACTATGAAATGAATCACCTTGTCCTGAATGTATGTAAAATATAAAAGACGATGTCGGAAGACGAGTTGCAAGAGATGCAACAGAGAATAATTCAAGATGAAGTCATTTATTTACCGGAAGTTACAAAGTATAATAATAGCTATATATACCCATAAGTGATACGTTGTGCTTTTGCGTTGAAGGGTACAGTATTGAGGTTAGGGTGACCTTCAGCTGCGATCCATCAATTCAACGGGAAAGAATTGAACTTCTCCCTGTGGAGTGGGTGTGGCGTGTGTGCATCCACCACTACGCTATCCATCACTCCCATTTCTTTCGCCTCCAACACACTCGCGCGTGACATCGACTTGCATTCGTCATCTAAAATATGATAAGAAAACAAATCTTATTACCTAGTTTGTTCTGCTAACAAAAAACTAGAGTTGAATTGCTTAATCCTGCATTAAGACTATTTTAGGAGTGCGTACCAATGATTTGTTCTAACTCGGGTTCGTTTCTACAAAATTTAAATTGGCTGGAATTGGAATCTCCCGAGGGAGACGTAACTCCACTCAGGATTCGCAAAACACTTGGCTTCACTTTCCAAAGGATGATGGGTTGCTCTCGTTTCTCGAATTGTTTGACTACATCCTTTAGCCCATTGGCTGCCGTAAAGTCAGCGAACTGGATATGATTACAATCGACCACCATGGGAAGCCTGTTATCCCCCCATGACATACTTGACTTAGAAATTACATAACGGATGTACTCCACGGAAGGAAATGTTAGACTCCTGTCCAGCTCAACAATAAGAAATTCATGTCCCCTGGTCGTCTAAAAGGTTACAACAAACATTCATTGAGATCACAAATGAATGTAGGCTGCGCATTTCCCGGATAGAAGCACTCCCGGCATGAAATGCAATCTTCCATCCTCCCATGGACTTATTATACTAAATTATTTAAATTGGAACATACATATCCTTTCTTAACTTTGACTCCAGGTCGAGCTGCGTAGTATAATAAATAAATAACACTTATTAGAAATCCAGTCATCATTCCAAATTCCAGTCCAACGAAAAGACTAACGAGAAAAGTCAAGCCCCATGGAACGAGTTCCATTTCTAAACGAGCAAACATATAATTGTAAGTGTAAAGTATTCAGGAAGGCATTTAGGTGAATTGGAGCAGTTAATAATTAATTAGTCCAGTCAATTGTCTCACTTTTACTCCTCCACATCGGCCTGATTACATCCAAGTCGACCATGAAAATTACAGCGCACACAATGACAGAAGCCAAACTAGCTTTGGGGATGTAATAGAAATACGGGGTGAGGAAGCGAAGGGCCAGGATCACCATTGTGCCCGTAATCAATCCTCCTAATGGAGACTTCGCTCCACTCATCGCGTTTACTGTAGTTCTTGAAAAACTCCCCGTGATCGGCATCGAGCTGGAAAGTAAGTCGAAAGATTAAGGATTTATTTCAGTCCATAGACTACCGTAGCGTAAGAGGAAGGAACAAGAGAGAGCAATTCTTTTGTTTTACGAAAAAACAAAGCAGTGTGCTTTACATATGAAAATAGCTGGAAGGTTGGAAGTTAGAAAGAACAGACAGAAGAAGTCCTTGATGTGTGAGCGTACGAAATAATGCGCCCATGGGTTGTCTACTTCATATTTGCAGAACGTACCTACCTGAAAAAACTTCCGACAATGTTTGAAACTCCTATTGAAATCATTTCTTGACTGGCATCTATGGGCTGTTCAGGTCTGGCGAATGCCTAAAAAATAATTAATTGTTATTTTTCATAAAAATATCTCTCTCGTTCATCCAATTAATAATTCATGGAATTCATGAAGGAAACGAGATACGAAGGATGTCATCATTCAGATTATAATGAACCTGATGGATTTGAAACATAAACATGTTTTTGTAAAAGATTAACGAGGGCTTACATCTTAATCTGCTGTTGATTAGGCGTTTGATCGAAATATAATTGATCATTTCCGGTAATATGTTTAAATATTTAGGCTACACACAGTATTAGCTCATTCAATCAGAGTGTTTTGTGATTTTGAATGCCTTTGACGAAGTCAATTCTCAAGTACAAATGCCATCAAAGAGACAAGTGTTTACACAGTTTACAGAATTGAATGTAACTTTGTCAATGTCAATAAATGTTGGAAGTAGAAAAGACACCTGAACCGGAAGAATATGGAAAGGATTTTGTGGAATGTACCTTAGCGATAGTAATGTGTTCCATTATGGCCAACAGGGGCAATACGATAACAGCTGAGGCTTCCTCTTCCAAAATGTTACTGAAAGTGTGTGTGGCATTGTTAACAGGGTCAACGATAGTGAAAGGAGGCAAGGATATTTCTGGAAGTCCTGGAACGATGTGTCCGACAATAGTGAAAGGCTGTGTAGGTCCAATTATAGCAGCAATCGCGGTGCACACAATAACCACAATGGCATTCCGGGCTGTGCTTATAAACCACAACGGTTTGCTCATAAAAGGTACTCGGTCCGTAAGGCATTTCAGCAAAAGTTGCAATTTCTGCAAGGAAAAAACACACGTGAGCCCCGAGGAATACCCGGTTTTTGTTCCAACAGCCTTTTTTACGTGTAGTTTTATGGGAACTCGTGCACAAGACGTACAAATAAAATGTATATCCCTATGTTCTCATACCATCAAGAGGAGAAGAACAATTATGCAAATCAAACTGAGGATGCTATCATACAGTCTGATTTCGGTGATGTGCTGAATCGCTCCTTTTATCGTTGGAAGGAAACCTTCTGCCGCAAACTTTAGTCCCAACAGACCTTTGATCTGCGTGGAGCAAATGGTTATTGCAGCGGCACTAGTAAATCCCGAGTTCACTGATCAAAAATGAAACCTGTATTATAATTAGCTTTGCAAAACAAATTATATAAGCAGAAGAAAACAAATTAAGTGTTTATAAACCTGGAGTTGAGATGAAATTGACTATGAATCCTGTAAATTAGTTAATTATTAGTGTTTGTATTACTTTGAACTCCAGCTGAGTTCATAGAAGGTCAGGTAGATAAACACAGACATTATGAAGAATTAATTGGTTTTTAATAAGAATCGTACCGAGTTGCAGTATCCCCATTAGTAGTGTTGCTATTCCAGTGAGGAAGCAGAGGATAACAGAGTAGGCTGGGGGCTTTCCATGTGTATACGTGAATGTAATAATTGCCATGATTGCCTAAATTTACGAGAATATTGTTAAGCATACGAGTAATAATTGACTTTTAGAGAATTTCTAATTGTAAGTAATTTCACTCAACTGTTGGTCCAATTGTGATTTCAGCCGTTCCACCCAGAAGAATGTAAACGAAACATCCTATGAAACCCGAGTAAAGTCCGTACTGAAAGGAAAAGTAATTAAAGTTATTATTGGAGCAAATATCATGTCATGAACAAAATGGCATTAGCAAGCTGCGTGTAGCACAATTACGCAATGGATAATTGGGTCTAAGATAACACATTATTCGTAATGTTAGATGTAAAAGTGGGAGAGAATTGAGACTTAAGAGTTCCCTAAGGACCTGTGGAGGTAGACCGCCGACTGTAGCGTATGCCAAGCCTTGGGGCAAGATCGTTAGTCCAACTGTGAATCCTGCAACTATGTCAGAGATCAGCTTATCCGTTGTGTACTTTGGTAACCACCGAATCAAAGGGAACTTTCTTTCGATCTGAAAAATTAGCAGATTAGAATAACAAAACGATTCCAAGAGAGATTATATAATCCCCGGGGAATTTAGGTTCGTTACCGTTTTTCTCCTTGCAACTTTGGACCACCATTCTCTAGCGACTGCACTTACAAGCTCTAATTTTGACTCTTTGTTTTCTGGAGCACTTGTAGAATAACCCCCGGGATTTAAGTCGGTATTTAGACTCAAACTGGAGTCTGACTTAGCTAATGCTGCCAAACTAGCTGTGCTGTAGCTGTGAATCAGCTCAGTTTTCAGCGTCGTTAACGACATGGTTCACACACAAAACTATTGGGACAATGGATTCGTAAACAGAAAGAACAAGACGGTTCAGGGGTCCCGAATATCCAGGAAGAATAGAAGTAAGCCACCGTATAATTACGCGTTTTCACAGTATTATGACGAGTCTGGAGAAATTTGAGAAGTCCCTAGCAAATAGTGGAGCAAAGCAACGATGTTTCCGCCACACCTTAGGTGTGGAAAATGAAGTGAAGTGAGAAATGGATAATGATGCACAATCTCAGAGAGATAATGAACCTCTTTGAAATGTACTCCATAATCTCCGACTTCGTCCCTGTGTTGAATAGATTGGTTAAAGTCATGTAACTATTTAGCATTGACATCACGACGGCAATTAATACATCTTCGTACACCTCACTGACTACTTAAGAAATGCGTTCCAAGCCCAGTCAACTTGAGTGATCAGGGTTAGTTATGTCATGAACTGATTGTGGTGGAACACAGAAAAGTTCGAATTCGTAATGAGATTCACTTTAATATTTCATTCATATGTTAATGCTTAACCTTGAGTTAAACTAATTAGCTTTAATACTTACGATGTCTTTTATTGTCTGACTTAATTGTTATATATACGCTTGTGAATTATATTTAGCTGTTGAACAGCAAGAAACACAGTCATTGGGTGGCAAGATGGACAGCATACATAAGTTCATCAACATATTTGCAAGTCTTCATATGCAGAACTCCCAGTAAAGCTTACTGAACCTTGGAGGATATACAGATTATGGTTACACAGCTAATTAGTGCGAAGAATATGAAAATTGAATTTCTAGTAATTGGTTTAGGTTAGTTGTAGATATTTCTGGTTTGAGAAGAAGGCTGTGAAAAGAATGTACAAGCCGATACTTTCATCACTGGAGATTATTTGATAAGATGAGATGGCAAGGTAAGTGGCAAGTTGCAATTATCGAGTTTAGACTGTTTAGACTACATTTTTACAAATTCTAGTGCTTTTGTGTATTCTCCAATGTGTGCGTCACACATCAAGTATCTTGCTGTGTTTACTTGCTGTTGTGTACGTGTTTACTTTAATAAGATATTTATTCTCCTTGTCATTTCAGTCTGCTAAAATGACAGAAGTTTGTTGATGGAAAATGTAAATGCTTTGCTGTAATAACTGTCTCAGAGACGTCAGACGTCACAAACACAACTAACCCCACAGGGACAGTTCCAAATTGAAATTTATTGAATGTTCTAGTAGTTTCAGAATTGAGTGATACTTTGAAACGCAGTATATGGAGTCAGATTTAAAACACAAACAAGTTTTTTAGATCGCTCACGGAGTTGTATGTTTCGAAAATGTGTCGTAGGAGCTGTGACATTGGATGCTTATCGAGTACAATTAGTACAAAGTTTCATCAGGGCTTTGTAAGTTACTTTGCGCGTACTTTTAACTTCTTTGGATAATTAATATTGAAAAATTATGGAAACAGCAATAAATTATTATTCGCAAAGCTAAAAATAACTACAAGCTGTAGTAGAGGCTACGGATAGCAAACGCTAAACTATGTGTTTAATTTAATGCACCAAGTTCGACGAGCAATTGAGTGGTGATTACTTCAGCAGCTACTTGGTACTAAAGACCTTTTAACAATTAAAAGAGCTGCGGAATTCCGTATGTGCTGACTGGAACTTAATTAGATTTTCTCAGAAAACCTAATTAGGAATCCAGCAGGGCAAAGTGGGACATCCCACATCAATCCAGTTCTTTCGTAAAAGTTGCAGGAAGGAAGGATGTAGAAAACTACGAAGGTCTAAAGCAGGTAGAAGACAGTTTCTTCGGATTCCAGTCCATCTGTCACATCTCACAACTCCTTTCTGGTTAGAGACGACGGTTGTTTGCGTTTGCTCTGAAATGACATTGTATTACGAGGTACATCCATGCGTTCCAAAGTCTTCTTGAGGATAGAAACTAATAACTAATAAAGAAAATAAAAGGATTGATATCTTATTACTTGTGCCCACATTCACCATATTAATAATAAAAATTAAATTGCAAACTATTCTACCGTTTGATGCTGAATTATGAATTATATGTGACGCCGTGGCTGCTAAAATTGTATTTTCATATGTAACCCTTATCATTCTCCTCCGGACGACCTTTTCTTTTTGTCTTCTAAGCGACTGTTACTTGTCACTAAGCTCTGCGTAGTGTTTACTATCCGTTGGTACTGAAAAAATTCTACGAAAGGGATGTACTACATACTGGCTGGCTGTAATGAGAAAACTTTCTGTCTATTGCTAATTTTAGGCTACATTGCACACAAGTATGAAAGTAAAAGAGAATTGCCTCTCCAATTTAATGGTTTTGTTTTATAACCAAAGATTGTTTTGCAGAGAATACCAAAGATGATGGCAATTCAGCAGGACTTTAAACCCATCATTACGGTTAGGGACCAATATCTTCAGGCTCTCCTTAGACATCTCCAGCAATACTGGAATGTTCGTGGATTCAGATGGTATGCAATAAAGTAATCATCTCACCAAATAATTAGATGATAGACAGATCAGACATCAGACAGTATTGTAATATTTTATGGCCAGTTAGAATGTAGAACCCTGAATATACAGCTATACAAGAATCGAAGTGACTACAGGATTCTAGGAACAACATCTAATATCTTTATTTGGATTTTGAGTCAATGAATTACAAGTTCAAAACAGTCAATAATACATTACTTACATGTTTACATATTTTACGACTTAAAAATTAGTTTCCTCACGAGATTTAAAACTAGTAATTAATTTGATTTTAAAATATTCAGCAAGCTGTGCTCTGATATATAGGATGTATCCGTTCAGCCTGTATTTGAAATTTGAAACATTACTAAAGTAGTAAAAAGACATTTATTTTCATTCATGCATGTTAATGTCTCACATTGCAATCTTCAAGACATCAAAGACAGCAGATCTTGGAATTACATGGAGTCGTATACTACAACAGATCTTGGAATCACATGGAGTCGTATACTATACACCAGGTCCTGGAATTACAGGGAGTCGTATACTACTGTCCTACTGTACAAACCTATCAAGATACATTAGAAAATATGTGCATTCCTTTTTTTACACCGCCCACTGATGACTGACTGATAGTGCGTTATAGTTATAGATAAACACACGGCATTACTAATACATCGTAGATATATTATTATACTCATTAACCTTATAGAGAATCTGAGCAGATTCGCCAGACGTGTAATTTTAGAAAAATACTAGTGTGATACTAATCCAGACTTTCCCTATAGATGAAAGACATCAAATTAACACAAAGCTCGTGAGCGATGGATAAAGTATATACAGAGGATGAATATAGTTTGTGTAGAAGCGTTATCAAGGGATCAGAGAGACACGTACTTACTCATTAGAACATCAAAAGGTAGTTTGATCATATTCTGGCTTCTGGCTCAAATATTCACAACGCAGTAATTTTTTTGGTACACAGTATACAGTAGATAATTGTATTTTTAGAGCTTGTACGCTTCAGCTCATCTTTCGTTACCAATTAAAACTTTTATCCCGTCGTAGGAGACGACGGCAGTGAATTAATATTTTGTGAGAATGATGTTATCACAGAAAGTCAGATTTGGTTTCCGGTTTCTGTTCTCCGTCTTGCTCAGACTTTCTCCCGATTGAGGTTTGCACTCCTTTTCTCAGAGGCATGGATTTAGATGGATTCATTTCATCGTTCTTGTTAGCAGCCCTTTTCTTCACGTTGGCTTCGTTTACTTCGTCTCCAATGCTTTCTTCATCAGACCCTCTGCGAAGCCCCATTCCGAAACAGACCTTTTTATAAACATTAAAAACATACACGCAATCAGTTTTCAGATTGTATTTTACACAAATCAAATGTTGTGCAGGATCGTAAGTACATTCGAAATTCACAACTTTTTCAATAAATAGCTAAAACATTTGGTACTGGCATCTGCTTGTGACCCTGAAATACTCGTAAGCTGTGGCCGAGAGACTTGAATATTCTCATGAAGAGAGCTTTGATGGAGAAATACGCTTTGATGACAATTTAAGCCTTGGTAGTATGGAGTGTAGAGTTGAGTTGAGCTCAAATGACAGATTTGAAATGGAATTAGAAGTAATAACATACCCTCAGTTGGTTGCAGAGAGACTCGCTGAATGCTAAGTATATCCAAGGATTAGTACAAGAGTTTAGTGATGCCAGGAGCAGCAAAATAACAGGGACTGGGCCTGGATTAACATCTGGAATTCATTTAGAATATTTCCTGTCAGTACAGAAGCTCATATATACTGTATGTTTATCATGTACTCAATAAAACACAGATTGAAATTGAACCAAGCTCCCTTGATTCCAGACAAGAGACTGGTGCATGAAAACTAATATTGTAGGTTGTGCGGTGGAAAACTACAATTAAGTGTTGTAAGCTTGAAGAAATTATCGAATGTTATTTCCAGGAATAAACCAATAAAGTCTTTGTAGGCTAAACTGCAAAGGAATTTTGATTTTCCTCAAACTTGAAAGTCTTGCTGTAAAAGAATCCGGATGTTATTCCACCTTCACCTTCAGTAGTGAAATGATTGTAATAAACTCACACACACACCATCAACTATCAGCCGTAGAATGTTTTACTACGAAAAAGCTTAGCAATATCGAATTTGTCTGTATCCCAAATATGCCAAAATACAACGAAAAATCCAGTAAGTTAAGATTTACGGCAAAAGTTGAGTGGCAAACCCAAGTAAAACATAATTTAACAACCTCTGTTTTAACTTCGAATCACAAAATGCTTACCTTGAGCACCGTATGCCATTAGAATTTGAGTGATGCAGAAAGGAGCCCAGCAAACGAAGAAGCATAAAACTACCACAAACGTGAGTTTCAAAGCTTTTATTTTAGCCTGGCTGATTTGTCGCCTGAGAACTGCTCGCTCGTTCGATTCCTGGAGAAATTACGACAGATTAGTGGGGAAAGACGATTTAGACGGAAGGGTGCAGTTTTAAGGAAAACTCGGGACATAACGAAAACGTATAGTATATATCTCAAATTCTTCGAAAGCAAGTTGATTAGGGATGACTGGGGAGGAAAGGAATTATGGGACACGGAGTACAAAGAAGTCGCCTTCAGCGTAAGAAAATGTAGAAATCGGCACCTGCTGCAAATGTAGTGGCAATCCATCAAAATCAGATTCAGCGTCACTGCGATTTCGGTGTTCAGATGAGGAAGAAAGCGAGACTTTCTTTGCCCGACGTAATGAATTTGCCTTCTTAACTTCCTTTGGCAAGTTGTAACGGAATACTTTGTAGCAAATAGCACCATAGCTCAATCCAATAACCAGCAAGGGGAATCCAAAAGCACATGTTACGAAGAAAGTGACGTAGGCCTTTGCTCCCCAGGGCTCAATAAAGGCGACCCAGCAGTCCTCAACTGTTTTTCCAGACGGCTTTCCTCACAAACAATTTCATCATTAGTTTTGCCTTTGAGGTGTAAAAGTAAATATCATGAAAATAATGAGATTTCCTAGATTTTTAAACTCTTTAAATTCCACAATCTATTGCACGTCGTGATTCTATTTGTACATATGACTGAAAGGAATTCAAGTTTTTGTTTGGAGAAAGCCAAGTGAATCCTCACAAGCAGAGACTACACATCATGCGAGAGAGATTCACGATAGAAATTACTTCTAGAAATTAGGCTAGTCACGTAGAAAGACCCTGGGGGTTCTTGTTATTAGCTGCATTCCAGTTCAATTGAGACTTGAGACAGAAAATGGATGAAATTGAAATTCTCACCTCTACAATTTCTTTCATGCTGAAGATAAATGCTTGAGGACAGGCCAAAATGAATGAAAGGATGTAAGACGCTAAGACAAGAATCTTCGGTCCTTTCGTCGGTCCATAATAAGTTCTTGAGAATGATTGGTGACAGACAACAAGGTAGCGATCAAGGGCCATAGACGTTAAGACGTATGTTGACAAGTAAAGGACAAATACTTGTAGGAATTTTACTACTCGGCATAGCAGATCATTTCCAAGAAATCTGTAAGTGATATCCCAGGCTAATTGAGGTAAGATGTTACCAAACGCAACGAGTAGATCAGCAATACTCAAGTTGAGCATGAAGAAGTACATTCTGGACATCGGGCGATACAGAAGTTGTCTTCTTAAAGCTACTAACATCAAAGAATTTCCGGCAATCGCAACAGTGAGAATGACCGAAAGAGTGGCGATCTCTATTTTAGCCAACGTCTCATCTCTGCCTGGATTTGTGTGGACTGAGTCTGCCGTAAAGTTTACAGATTCATTTCCATTTGTCGATGCCAAATATTGGCTCTCTGAATGGGCAGGATAATCTTCTGTTTGAGCCATTTAGATTAAGTTGTTCTGCGAATTCTGCGAAGCTTTCTGGGAACGATCTGCAATGATGAGGGTAATTTACAACATCTTATTTTAGTTCTGAGGCAGTGACGTACACGTAGATAAAAGCTTTCTGCAGGAAGAATTGGGAACAATCAGTACAATGCTTGATCATTGAAGCAGTCCATATTTTCCACAGGATTCTGCGAAAGTGAACTGATGAGAGTGAAAGTGCTGACTAGTGTTGTGCAAGAAATTATCCACCAAGCACAGAAGACGGGAAATAAAGCATTGACAATAAATACTCCACGTTTGAGAGACACACGTCTATTTGCAAATCGTTCAGTCTCATCTGTAGACATCCTTCTCCGAACAATGTATGTGTTATGGATATATGTAGTATAGTGCAACAAAGTAATGGAAGATGCTTTATGGATGTTATGAGATTGCAAACATGCTCAACTTGGCACAATATTAGTTTTGCTCTCAGCCACAGGGATTACAATAGAAATCTAATTCATAAGATTTTCTTCAACCGTTATTCATTTACATGCAGTGCATGTATAACTTACTGTCAACTGTATGCACTAACACACTGTTTGTACAGCAATAATATACTTTCATGTTACAAAAGCAAAAGCTCTTGACGATACACTTAAATCTCATTTCCACAAATGTATTTCTGCGTCATAAAATGTGGTCTTCGGAGATTTCGATGTAGAAATAATAATTCTACTGCTGCTCTCTTAAAAACAAAACGCATGAGTGAAAGACTCAAAATAGATTTGTTAGAGGTTTGTCGGAACTGCTGTAGCGTGTTGTATATAGATTGAGTGAGTGGTTAGTTGTAGGCTCTATTTAATAATTGATGGCAGCCAAATATGAACGACATATTATGACTTAATTGAATTATACACTACTCTATCAAAAGAGATGACTCAAGTTGCCAGAAATCAATTGTGAATTAATTTGTTCATTTCTTGCGACTCTCTGTGTGTATGACTTCATTTGACGTAGACTGTCGTGTCGTGTGTCATATGTCGTACACTTTTCCCTCTAATGTAATTTCGAGATCTTTAAAATTATATTACTTAGCTAAAGTGTCATTTGTGAGGAGTGAGGTCTCACGGATGGCGAGATTCGATAGTGTCAGATAGTCAGATCCAGAGTGTCGGTGTTCTTTGAAGCATATCGTCCGATATGGCCAAATGCAAGTGTTCTATTCATTTCTCCATCTTTTACTTAGATATTCTTGCTTACAAAGCTTGTGTCCCAATTCCTTGAATTCCTACATTTTGCCTATGCTAATGCAGCTCCAAACTCACAACCAGCACCCGCCGTATTCTTATTTCCTTTCATCTGCCAAGAGGCTTATGCAAAATATACCTGAATCGCTTTTAAATGAAAAAATAGCGATTTCGAAACTAACTACGCATCCGTTTACGCCTTGATTGCAGTCCAGCGAAAAGACTAAGGAAGTCTATTACGCTGTGAATGTAAAAACTTCAGAATTTGTAGTCGTAGGTCGCATGTAAGTAATTGCTTGCCCAAATGAAAAGATGTGTTAAATCTGTTTTACAGCTTCTGTACTCATGCCCGAAACCATCATCAAAATGCTGAGGTATGTGTTCATCTCACGTACTTGAAATGATATACTGACGCTAAGATATTAACTGTCGAAAGCCGAATCCATGGCCATAACACTGAACGAATCTAGTTTAGGTTGAGGTTGACACAGACACATTACTTAAGAAGCTAAGAAGATCAAAATATATGTTAAATATGCTGAAAACTCGCAATCGCAAGTCATGCTGACACAGATCAAGTTTGATGGCTACTTGTCTACTTAATCTCTTCTTGCTACCTCTGCCTTTAACAAGTTTGTCAGCCTGTGCTTTACCCTTCAGTATAATATCATGCACACTTTCTCCAGAAAGATATCCAAGAACCAAATTTTTGCGTATTTCCTTTTTCTTTTCAAAAATAAGGTCCGGCTCCGGCTAGTTTTCATCCAGAAATTTTTTTAAGCTTGCGCCATTACTTTGCCTTTTACGTTGTTGTCTAGGCCTAACATAAAGAGCTCGTTTGAGCAGGTTTGATTTGAGTAAACTAAACTAGGCCTGAAAGAGCTCGTTTGAGCACGTTTGATTTGAATAAACTAAACTGGGCCTGAAAGAGCTCGTTTGAGCAGGTTTGATTTGAATAAACTAAACTGGGCCTGAAAGAGCTATTGTTGCAGCCGTTTTGTGTAGTGATTCTCTTCTCAAAGACATAAAAAGGTACTTTACTTTGCAGTAATTCAGGAAGTGTGAAAGATGAGGGCGCTGTTTATTCATCAAAAAGCATAAGGCGTAAGGTAACTCTAACACCTGTATGAGTTCCCAAGCCCACATGACACATGAATACTTTCATCTCCTGTCACTGGTTGTTCTGTGCTAATGCTTCTGTCTTCCATATTAGTGCACAAACAATCAAAGCAACTTAAATGTATTATCCTGTAGGTGTAACTTTCACTCGAGAATGATATGTTACACTCTTGATGCTTGAAAGGTAGTCCAGTGTATCATTAACCTATCTCTAAAAGCTGTCTGGATTTCTCCAGCACATCTGATACTGTTGATGCTATGAATAAATCATAACACTTTACGTATATCACTTAAACGTGAACTGCATAGCATGAGTATCTCCTATCTTTCTTCAAGCTTCAAAGTTCAACCTATTCAAACTCAAACGATAGTTTAAGTTTACACGTGTGAAAAAAGATCCCATTCTTTGTTTGTCCTTTGCCCGTCTTTTACTTCAAATTGAAGCAACTGGAATCCCTGATATTATGTGCTTTGCTTGTTTGAGTGAAAAGTTGAGTGCAAATGGCTTTATGGCTAATACACGAGATATCTGTGATGTGACGTAGTAAAAGTGGCGAAGAGATGGTTCGGAGTGCGAGAGTAGGCCAGTTGTTAAGTGCTTGTCTTTTGCATTGACATGCTTACAAAGAAACAAGCATGCTGTGACAAAGAACGAATAATAACAATTTTTTTTACCTTTTGAGAGGGAAGAACAATCGAAATCCTCTATTACATCCGATCTTCCGGAACCGATTCAGCAGGCAGGGGACATACCACCCTGTTGTGTGGCGTGTGGTAGATATTACTGTCAACCTGTCTGGTTACATTTGAAGAGTAAACTAGTGGAGACAAAGGGATTCAAAGCTGCGGTGGGTTGCAGGGTACACTCACACAGATACCTGATTGACGTTTAAGCGTAGGTGGACAACTCAAATAATAATGGAGAAAGTCCCCATGCTTTCTCTGGAACAGAGTGAAAGGAAATCCTATCTGGCTCTCCTTAACAAAACGGACAAAATTGCGTTGGGGACCTTACAAAAGAGAATTTGTAGAATGTGGAGACCTGATGGTATCTCTGAGAATGTGAGATGTGCTTTCCCTGAGCGAAGAATGCGACTGAGCTTAACTCACATTCTGCTTGTGCCTTTATCACACGAAGACTAACCCACAAGGAAAATTGCACCAAGTGGAGCTTAAGAGAACTCGTGGTTGTACACTTTTGTTCTGCCTTTCTCTCGGATAGAAGAGATCATATTCGACTGGAGAACTGGAGAACTTTAAAAGAGCCAAAGGACTGCTGCTGGTTTCATATTCATATACGCATCATGCTATGTAGAAAGAAAGGTTAGTAGTTTAGATTACAAGCAATATGTAGGCACACGGATGAGTTCTTCTGCTGGAAGAAAGTGGCTTACACGGGTAAGGGAATGTTGGAGGGCGAGTTAGAATACTAAACGATAGCCATGTAGCTAGTTTCTTCAGTGAACGTCGTTGTATGGAAGAAGAATGTTTCTCATCATAAAATGGCTCTTGGTGATATTAATATGAGCTCCGAGATTCTTAGGAACGAAACTTGTTACTTTCCACATTCTTTCTCAATCGAAGTAAAAAGACAAAAGTTGAAGTGAAGGTGGAAAGTACTCTGTTATTTTATTATTAATGATGCCCACCGCTACTTGTTCATCCCATTTCGACCTTTCCACTTTTGTAAGCGTATAGAACAAAGTTGAGGTTTGAACCGCAACAATGTAACATTCTGCGTAGAGGTAGAGAGTAAGATTGAGGCTAAAAGGAATAGGCTTATGTAAAGCATGACTTGTGGGATTCCGTAAAAAGGAAGGATGAAGTCTCAAGTGAGTCCCAAGGATCACATCATCTTGCCATAACTCTTCATATTCAAAAGTTTGCACACTTTGCTAGTGCTAGGCAAAACTTGTACATTTATTAAGCTAGCAGCTCAGCCTTTGCTTACTTGAAAAGGCTGAGTTGGAGTTGAGGAGATCCTAAGATAAGTTTGAGTCTGTCTGTCAGGAATATGCAGAGAGTTAGTAAGTATAAATGAACTGAATCATGAAAGGAGTTTTTGAGTTTTGCGTTACATTTCATAACTACCACAAAGAGAGAAAGTGAGACTTTTTGAGTAAGTCATGCAAAAGTGAAAGAGAATTCGAGGCAAAAATTAATTGTAAGAGTCACAGTCACTAGTGGTAAGTAAACATAAGTGACGAACCACGACCGCAGAAGTACTGAAGCTTTATATAATTCAGTCATTCCTTTTCGCAAATCATATATTCGTATACGATTTCTTAGTGATGTAATGCAAAGGGTTACATCATTGATTCCTTTTTGGGGAATTACCGTTGCTGCATTTAACTTGCGTCATTCTCATTAAGTAGTAGTTATTAAACGAGTAAAATGAATACTATTTCTATTGTATCCTTTGACGTAGATCAGCTATTAATAAGTTTGACTGATCCGATTAAAGTTATAAGCTGTTCCGAGAATATGAAAATACATCACGTTCGTGAATTAATGCAACATGTAAAATAAACTACAACAATGTAAACTTCAAATGAAAAAGATACATAACTGTAATGAGCTTATGGTTGTGACTGTGAAAGTTATGACGTGCGACCTGTGACCTGATGAAAGGTACAATCATGTGTAATCACAGATAATCCCATATTTAATATGAAAAAAAATCTGATAAACCTTCAGACTTCGACATAGAAGAATAAAGAGTGTGCACATTGAGACAGCGGAAATCGGTTCGCTAGTTTGAACAGAGAATGAATGCAAGTCCGTGTTTTCCAAATTTTGTTTTAGTTTCGCATGAGTTTCACTCACACTCAAGCAGCGTTTTTCCCTTTTGAGTCATTTGGGATAATTTGGATTTAGATACGAGAAAATAATATATAATATATTATGTCCGGTGGGAGTACAAGAAGAGTTCAGGTAATGCATTTCGAACATTACATGTAAAAAATTGGATTTTTCTCGCAGGTTGTTTCGTGATTTGAAAATTTGAATGAATTATTTACTCCGATTGTATTTTTTAGCAATGGTTGACGTTTACGAGGAAGTGGTGGTTGTTCGATGCAAAGTGGCAGGACCCTTTTGAGAGTGCGAAAGTCCTGTGTAAGTACCTCAAAGGTGAACACAAACCGATTTACGGGGGACCTGCTGGCGGTAAGGACGGATGTAAGTGAAGAGAATTTTTATTATGTGCTTGGTTTTAAGATAACTTTTAAATGACACCTTTCATTATGTGATTGGTAAATACTATCATTAAATTTTTTGTGTAGCGGACTGCGGAGACCATGTGGTAGTTGTTAACAGTGAAGACATCGCCCTGAAAGGGGATGAGTGGTACTTCCGAGTCTACTTCCATCATACGGGATATCCTGGTGGTGCTTCTTGGACGAAGGCTTATGAACTTCATCAGAAGGACCCAACGATGGTATTAATAATTGATTTTAATGTACAGAGATTAAAGTAAACGAGTATTATGGGATGCAGAGGTGCTAATAGATTAATTATCTTATGATAACAGATTATGTGGAAAGCAGTGTACAAAGAGCTTGGAAGCAATCTGCAAAAGCGTCCTAGGATCCACAGGCTCCACGTCTATAAAGATCAGAATGTTCCTGATGTTATAATGGAGAATGTCACGGGACAGATCAGGCCTCTTAGGGATGTCCCCAAGAAACTCGACGACTACTCCAAGGAAGATGTTCAGACGTTCCCTAAACTGTGGGACTATCCGAAGGACTACGTTCTCAACTAGTCATACATAGACCAAATATTTAGTATATTTAATTGTAGTTTCAATTTTTGTATAAAGTTCAGTAGAGACGAGTAATAATAATCAATTTACTTACGTCGGCGCTTGCATTCGTTCTCTCTACCTGAAGATTTCATTTATAATGCAATTAGACAACTGATAAACTAGTCACTAATTACTAATTGACTAACGACATAGCACCTTTAGTTAGTAATATGTAATTCTCCAGAGAAGAATAATGAGTTTCACAAACAAGGAGCATCGAGGATAATAATGTCCACATGGGCTGAAATCAGGCGGGATATTTTGTTGAACCTGAAATTAAACCGAGAATTCTTTGGTCTACTCATCAGTGACATGAGGGGAATGACAACTTTACTTCCGTTTCGGACAGGCCTTCGTGTTCCCTGGAAGAGAGTAGGCTTCCATAACATTCTGGCAGTGACTGGTTGGAAGTGCGACTGGAGACTGAGTTCCTCAACCACGTGGAAGAACTTCTCTTTGGTAAGACAAGAAATTGAGTTTTATGAATACCTTCGTATGAACTCTCCTTTTGATTTGAAATGGTATTGTTGAAGCTGAAATATTATTATGTCATGTGTAGGACGATGAGTTGACTTTGGAAGTGAAGACTTCCATTGAAAAGAAATGGGGGAACAAAGTATACGGAATTGAATGTCCAGCTGAGAAAGCGAAGATACATTCTCCAGACAAAACTCCGGACAAATATGTTCTCTCCATGTTTCCGTACCCTTCAGGACGACTCCACCTCGGACATGTGAGGGTCTACACTCTCAGCGATGTATTTGCCCGTTTTCATAGAATGCAAGGCCATCGGGTATTAAATTGATTGATTAATTTATTGTCATTCTGTGTAAGATAGAAAAGGAAAGTAACTATATGTGTGAAATTAATCTAGCATTTGTTGAACAGGTTGTGCATCCGATGGGTTGGGATGCGTTTGGGTTACCAGCAGAGAATGCTGCGAGGGATAATGGAGTAGACCCGAAGGCCTGGACGAAGGACAATATTGAAGCAATGAAACGACAAATCATTAGCATGGGATGCTCCTTCGACTGGGAACGAGAGTTGGCCACTTGCGACCCCAGCTATTTCAAGTGGACACAGTGGTTATTCCTTCAGTTGTGGGAAAAGGGACTTGTCTATAAAAAGAGGGTAAGCGTTCAGAGCGGACGGTTTGCAAGAACTGGAAAATTAAACTGCAATAGCTTTATTGGCAATAATTTTTATGATTTATGTGGCTTGATGTAGGCATATGTTTTCTGGGATCCGGTGGACAAAACCGTTTTAGCTGAGGAGCAGGTAGACTCCAATGGAAGGTCTTGGAGGTCTGGGGCGAAAGTAGAGAAGAAACTTTTACAACAGTGGTTTGTGAGAACTGCTGTGTTTGCAGAGCAGTTACATGCTGGGCTCTTGTCAGGTGAATTGAAAGAAGGATGGCGAGATGTTGTGAATCTTCAGAAACATTGGATTGGAGATATCAAAGGATTCTTCTGCGATGTCAACGTTGATATCGGTGATGGGAAGAACGATGAGCCAATCAGGATCTGGTTTTCTTCTCCACAAGAATTAGAAAAAGCGAAGTACTTTATACTAAGGCCAGACCATTTCTTAGCTGAAAGAGACGGCCAGGAACATGCAGGAGGCCTGAAGCTACTGAAAATTAAAATCGTAAATCCTGCTACTGGAGAAGCGTTGCCTGTATTTACTGGTAAAGCTGATAATATACCATGTGTGCCGGAGTCAAGTGATTGCCGTGTAAATGAGTCACTACAGGAGAATGAATTTAAAGAACTTGCGAAAAATGAAGAACTCCTTGACTCCATCGATAATGTGTACAAAACTTTGAATAAGGTAGAGCAATATTTTGTTCTTATATTTGGTTTTTATATTTTGACATTTTTGTCTTGCATGTTTGTTTTTCATCGGTTCGACTTTCGGATTGCTTTGGTTTTCAGGAATCGGAATCACATAAGTCCACAAAACCTTCCAAAGAAAAATTTAAATATCATCGCGCATCTCTAAAATTGAGAGATTGGCTTGTTTCAAGGCAAAGAATGTGGGGTACTCCAATCCCAGTTTTGACATGCAATGACTGCGGATATTCTACAGGCTTCAAGACTGAGGAACTTCCAATCGAGCCCGATTTACTGACATGTAAACCTGAAGGTACATGTACTAAGTGTGGGTCAAATAGTGTAAGAAAAGAGTCCGACACACTGGACACCTTCTTCGACTCTTCTTGGTACTTTCTTCGATATCTGGACCCCCAAAACGAGAACGCAATTTTTGATCCTGCTAAAGTAAATAAATTCCTTCCGGTGGAAATATACATTGGTGGGAAAGAACATGGTAAGGAGAATTGTAATTTATTGGAAAATGAGAAACATTCCTACTAAAATTTTCCCTACCCTAAAAATAAATGAATTTGCGGCTCTATAAGTGAAAATGTATTCTTTCTTGCAGCCACACTGCACTTGTATTATGCCCGATTCATGACCCATTTTCTTCACAGCTTGGGGCTGATAAAAGTGACTGAACCGTTCCAAAGGCTTGTTCCAATTGGCGTTGTAATGGGCGAAGCGTTTCTCGAGAAAGGATCTGATAGATATGTGAAGCCAAACGATTGTGTTAAAGGTGATCATTCTGTTTCATTCTGTTACTACAAGTTCTCAAATACTAACTTGGAACGCTATCATGTTTTCGATAATTTGCAGAAGAAAACAAGTATTTTCTGAAAAATTCAAAAGTTCCTGTTTACACGAAATGGGAGAAAATGTCGAAGTCGAAATACAACGGAGTTGATCCAGAGCTCATTCTTCAGGAATATGGAATAGACACTACGAGACTCCTAAGCATGACTGAAGCAGCTCCAACATCAGCCAGGAAGTGGCCTCCTAACAGTAATACTTAAATATTTTATTTTATTTAGTGTAACTTGCCACATCAGAGATGCAAATCAGAAATAACTCGATTTATTACAGATGTTGGAGCGTTTCTAACCTGGCAAAGAAAAATATGGGCAATTATGAAAGAGTTTGTGGATGCCAAGGACTTTGGTGACGTCCTCATAGTGGACGACGAGACATGGCAGAAATCCGAGACTGAAATATTCGACATTAGGAACCACTATTTAAAAGGAGTTAATCATGATTACGCAGTCACTACTCAAATTAGCGTAGCCATGAGCAAGCTGCAAGCACTTTTTGGTGCTCTGCGAGTAAGTATTCAATCAGTGAAAGTGAAGCAGTACAATTTACGAGCTGTTTGAAAATAATCTTTACCTGAATGCATTTTTTGCTACTTTAGAAAGTGCCGAAAGGATACTTGAAGGAAAGTCAGGAGTTCGAAAGAGCTTTGGGAACCGCTATAATTTGTTTGTATCCGGTGATGCCTGCGTTTAGCGCTCAGATATGGCAGTCGTTCCGAGCAGTGGCTACATCCTCTGAGCCAGAATTCGATCTTGTAAGTTTACGTAAACAATTCTGTTAATTTGCATGAGTTTCAAACATTTTCCGTTCACAGGACCACGAAGTATGGGAACAACGATGGCCTAGCGTAGACTGGAGATACAGACTAGACCTTGTATGCAAAATAAGGGGAGAAGAGTACATCTCCAAAGTAGAGCGGAACTATCTAGATACTTTAGACGTAGAAACTGCTTTAGCAATCGCGTTTGATCACCCTCAAGTGAACGATATGTTGCAATCCAAAGATAATGCACAAGTCTTAGATTTCAAAGTGGAGCCTGCGTTCAGAGCTACACTAATTTTAAAGAATAAGTCGATCCCACCCAAAAACAACTCTAGTCCTGCCTCCACTAGCAATTTAAGTTCCAGTGAATTGGCAAGTGGGAGCGATAAAGGAAGATAAAAATATTACAGCAGTACAAAAAAGGAATAAATTATTTAGAAAGAAATTCCTGCATGCATATTCTTATTCTTTATTGAGCTGTAAGAGGAATGTTCACATTAACGTCTCCATCATACCCGTTGTCTTTGATTTGTTCCAAGAAATCAATATACTCTGGAGGCAAGTTGTGTTCTTTTGCTCCTTGTATAATCACATTTTTGTACCGTTTGGAAGGAATCATTTTTTCAACTCCGTACTTTTCAAAGGACGCTGCACGAGTCTCCGGCCTGATTTCGTACGCCATACAATCGACAATCTCTCCTTTTGTAGTTTCTACTTTGAGATACTTCCGTTGGTAAATGTTATCAAGTACGCCTTCTTGCCTATGAAGTCGTGAAAGGATGAAAGTTCAATTATAGTTGACATTTAATTAGTTTGTCTTCGTATTCATTCCTTACCTGTCCAAGTTGGGCTGATCAGCAGTACTTAGTTCCCACAAGACTCCGTATACATGAGAGGCCTCATCTTCCAGAATATTTGCTGACGCTCCTTTCCAGCGTTGACTCATGTGACCGAAGTCCAACTTGTGACTCTGTTTATCAATATGCATAAAAAATTGATCACATGCACTTCAAAGGATGCATTGCTTCACGTAAGGTCAACTCACTTTAAGGAGAGCCACATCCTTCATCTTTGCAGATGGGTTGTTCTCATGAATCCTCTTCGTCCACAGATTGCTTCCATACCCAAAGTACAAGAATGTCTCACCTTCACTCATTGTAGGTTTGATTGTAGAATCTAAACTTCAACCTGATAAATGAATTAAGTTTTGACCTGTGTTCGAATGCCGTATGGTACTGATCACTAGCTACCACCGGCTGCTCAAGAAGAACAACTACACAAAACTTCCCTATTTCCTACATGCCTATCACCTATCACTGAACCTCCACTTCAGCTGGCCGGTTCCGGAGATTCAATTCAAGATGTAGTGAGTTTCGCGAGCTTTTTTGTCATAGTGCAAATCAGCAAGCAAGCTATGTCACATTCAGAGTTCAGACTTTCAGACATTCATACGCCTCTCATGCTCAACCAACCTCAAACGAAACCGCAACTCCAAGAAGCAAACCGTGGATATTGCCAAATGTCGATTATGATATGAATCGTATTAAAGCGATAAAAATGTTTACTGGGAACTCATAACCACAATCCATAACTTGGAACTTGGCTTCGCTTCATCGTTCATCTCTTCGCCTCCGTGTGTGTCCAACTCCTCCAAACGACTTTGAAATTTTAAACATAGAGTATGGAGGCAGCGTTTATAATATTTGAAAAGCCTATGCTAAGAATATGCTTTAGACTTCGACTATATCAATACAATTCAAAAATAAATTGCAGGTTAACAAGTGCAAGTGATGATTTAATTGGTGGGACTTTCATGACACACGTTCTTGCTCTCCCAGGATGCAATTTTGCAATAAGGAATAAAAAGTGTTTTGAGATGGAGGGACGATTAGCTGAAGGCTATCAGGTTTGTTCGTGAAGTTAGGTTGTTCATTAAGCGTAGAGGGTTTAATGCACATGGCAGTGGTGTCATTACTGTGAATTTTGCAGCAAGAAACGTGAAATTAAGGATGAGAGAGCGAGTGGCTGCTGATCTACTTTGAATCCGGTGTTTCTCTTGGGTCGGTGGTGGCTGTCACACTCTACTAAGCCAACTCGTCTTTTCAAGTATCTCGAAATATCCGAGGTTTCTCATAGAGCCGTGATCGTCTAGTGGTTAGGACATTGCGTTGTGGCCGCAATAACCCAGGTTCGAATCCTGGTCACGGCATCTTTTTGCACTTTCGCCACTCGACTTATTTTATGCCTGTGTCAAGTATAATATCACTCACTTTTTACGTGTGTATACAAAATTACTAACCATAATGTATAATTGTGTACACATGATTGATAAGCGTGTGCATATTTTTTGCTCGCCGATAATTTGTTATCGATCACTGCACTGTGTGTGAGTGTACAGAGATTGCACTTCCAAACTTCCAAAAGAACTTAAACCTTAAACAACTTCCCAAGCCTCTGCAGTGGACATGGAGTCCATAATGCAAAAGTTCTTCGTTCCACATTGCTGAATATTACATTACGGAACATGGAATTCTGGTGGTTTGCATACATGCTGAAGCTGTTGCACGAAAGTTGCATAATGTGCACTGTTGCATGCAGAACCTCATAATTGGACCAGAATAGACCAGATTCGCCAGATTGAATCACCGAAAACTCCCATTTCATATTGTATCACGTAGATAGAAATGTAAGTGGTAAATAGCAAAGTAACAAGTAAATAAAACATTGAATCTCACCTAACCCCATGAAGAACAAGCTGTAAGCAAGCATAAGAACTTGTGCATGTGCAATGTGCATTGCATTTATTAGTGAAGCTGAAGAATAGAGACATATGCCTGGAATAGACTTGGGACTTGATAGATATTTATGAAGGGTTTCTCTTGAAGTCCTTTCTAATGAAACGAAAGTAACTGGGACGAAGGAAGGTAAAAAAAGGGAAGAATGAAATCAGAAATGAAGGTGATTGCTAGACTAATCAGGCTAACTGACATGGAGATGGAAAAAGAACCCTTTTATCGAAGCGTCGTGATTTCTTTTTATTCGTCAATCGTCTTGAGAAGTATCGCATTATGTTGAAGCTGTCTTATCCCTCTGCGTGCATACGAATGAAGATATGCTCACACAACAACACACCCGGCGGATCGAAGAGATAGCTCAGCACTTACTCATCTTACGGCGAAGATGTGTTCTTCTTTCACTTGTTCCATGATGGTGCATATCTCCTTGATTGTTCTTAACCGTGGAACATGTCCACAGGAGCAAAGGATTGAGAGACTAATACATATACGTGTGTGTGTGTTTTTATGAATTCAGTCGTGACATAATTTTTTACATTTCATAACGTGAATAATGAGGGAGAGTAGAAATGAAAGCCAATGTGTAAAATTAAAGTACCCCATGTCCAAGTCCAAAGAAAGAACGAATCTCGGTGAGTCCACAGGGTAAATTATTTCTCGTGTGTTAGAAGCTCATCTTTATGATAACCTGGATAGAGATTTACTCGTACAGGAGTTATCTTTCGAGCTGGTTGTTTTGTTGGTAGGAGCAAAAGCTGGAGAGACGAGGGAGAGAGAGAGAGAGGGTTGTGTTCCCAAATTATACCTTTCTGATTTAACACTCCAAGGACCGATGTTTTTTATAGTCAAGTGTTTAGTCGAGAAGAAGACGATGGCTAGAAGTTAGTGGAGAGTTTTGTAAGGCTTTGAGATTTAAGGTACCTACTCACTCACACAGGAGGGTAAGTAAGTAAGTAGGTAGTTGGTAATGTAAGCTTAATACTACAAGACTGAGCTTAGAGAATCCGTGAGTTAAAGAAGACTCTGAGTACCCATGCTGCAGGTCCAGAGCAGAGAGTGAACTATAAATGACTACTAATAATAATATCACCATTATCCTACAGAAACGCATTTAGTTCACAGCTTTTTGTGAGACATGATCAACTGAGGCTTAGCGCTTAGCAGTTCATGAAAATGTGCTGCTGCTGCTGCACTCGTTCTTAGTTAAGTCGTGCCAGGCTGTGTGTGCAGCAGTTTACTTGTAGTTTTTACTGAGAATCTAACAATTGAGGAGAGTCGTTTGTATAGGAGAGAAATCCATATTAATGTTCCCTTTACTTCCTCTCTGTTTCAGCCTCCTCCTCTCTGCCTGTGGCTCTGTCCTTGGCCTTGTGTGTACGATGCCTTTCTCGAAAGTATCAAATGATCTCCTCGATGATGTGATTAAAAATCCATGCTATCCGCCTATAAGCGTCTGCAGTCTGAATCTCTGAGTTCTGAATCATCTCTCGACGAGGGGAGTTGCATTACAAGTCACGATGAAGTTTGGCGTGAATATTCGATATTACACTTTTATTATGTCATCATCAGGATTCGTAGAAATGTTGATGCTTTCCTCTGAACAACCTTTCCAAAGTCAAAAGTGATGCATGCCATTCACTGCACAAATCATGTGTGAAGGTTGAGGATGAGAAGAATGACTGTTGGCTGCTGTCTTTAGAAAAGTAGGAATTTGCGAGAAGTGTGAGTTAAACTGCGTTCCTAAGAAAAAGTAATGAAAGGTTGGCAGCAGTGTACTTTGTAGATCCAACTAACCTGTTGACCGAGTAGGCAGATGATGACGATGATGAATGATTGAAGTGGATGTTCTTAAGTCGAAGTGGGTGGAAGAGATCTGAAGTTGTGAAGGCGATAAATCAAAATATCATAATAGCAACGAGGAGTAACGCGATGGAGCGTCACACATACATCACGCAGGGAAGCTTGGCGTAGGTCAAAAGCTTAGAGGTACACCCTCGTTGAAGGACCGACACCCTCAAAACCGGCTGGAAGTGGAATTCCAGGATTTGAGGAACTTATCTGAGAGAGTATTTACTGTAAACATCACGAGATAGAGATTTTGAGATTTGACTTGCCGTACCTTTCCTAAATTCCTAATTTCTTCAGGGTGAGTGAGTTTTACGGGGAATGTTTCTCATGAACGAACCCTCATCGCTCTGCCTGCCTAGTCCACCGAAGATAAGACACAAGGGGAAGAAAGTGAAATAAGAAAAATACATGGTTGCTTTGTAATCGTATATTTATTTTTATTACTTTCATTTTATGTTTTAACGATTCTATTCCGTCAAAAGATTTTTTGTTCCTACCACCATCACCCCTTATAAGAGGTTCATCTTTCCATATCCTTTGCTTATTCTACTTCCAGTCCTCCTTGTTATTACTGCTTAGGGTTCTCCTTCCTCGGCATTCTTCTTCGTGATGGTCCATTTAAAGAAGACTGCACAAATACCTCCTATACCGTTCGTGTAGTAACAAGACCCTCCTGCCTTACTTCATCCGATGGACCTTCTCTCCATCTCCTCAACCAGCAATTAAGACTAACCGGAACTTTTCACACGTTGTGAGGGGACTCTCCTATTCTAGCTGATATACATGCAATGTGCAGCTTGTCCGAGAAACAAGTAGTTGCCAGTTGCCTGCAGAAGAATAAAGGGTTCTTTTTAAACCTAAAAATCTTAACGATTCATCAAGATGAAGGGTCTGTTTAAGTGCGCTCCTCCATAGGGAATGCATTTTAAAGGGATCCTTCTTATACTTTCAAGGGACTTTTAAACCGACCAACAACGAATGAAACTAGTTTGAGAGAAGGGTAGTTAGTTATACGATGTATGAGATACACTTAGCCGTTAAGTCAGCTTCTCAGTCCGATTAATTTAGGGGAAAGTGACTTTTTACGTTGGTTATCCATCCGTCTAATCAGGAATTCGGTACCATCAAGATAGTGTGCAGTCATTAAGGGCTATTTTGCATAAAACTTGATGAATGGGCTGGGCAGAAGCTATCCTGTGGAGAGCATGTTCAAGCAGAACAGCAGAAACGCTCTATATACAACATACAAAGCTTTGTGGTTCTCTGAAGGGATAGTACGTGTTACTTAGAAGTACACCGCAGTTTGATGGACCTGGAGGTTATGAAAGTATCAGTAGAAATTGCTAGAAATAAGAGAGAGTATCGAATTCAAGTGGTGTAGGAGCATCCGGTAGCAAGACAATCGGAGACTCATCCAACGATCCAACGATGTGAGAGCAACTGGCACCCTTATATGCCACTTCCTTTGCATGCAACGTGGTGTTTGCATAATCATGTATGATTAAAAAGTAGGATATCCTCAACCAGCTTCTGACCACAACCGTCACACGACACACCCTTATCTGACTTCTGATGATGATGAGGTCAAATTCCCTTGGAGAGTGAAGGTGACACTTCTCCTTCTCAAAAGTTTATGACGAAGGGAAGAATAGGGGATCATTGAAGTTCATGAGAAAGTCCCATTCAATTGAATGGATTATAATGCGTTTAGCTAGTTGATTGGGCAAACACTATATGTGACCCAAAAAGTTAAGCAACTCTCCTGCCAGACTTTTACTTTGTATTTGTAGTGTATGTATGAGACTCTGACTTACTACTGTTGATTGTATTAAGGGGAACGTATAAAACTGGATTAATTCCATCCGTCGTAAGTAAAAAAAGCTGAGGCATTTGTTTAAAACGAAGTTACGTTTATATAGAAGGTTTCGAAGGGACGCCAGATGTTGGAGGAAGGGAGCCATTCATGCATGGAAACTCATTCACCTCGCTCAGCAAGTTGGTGCCTGTCGTTTGCAAAGGAAGGATCCACCTTAAAATGATGAAATTACAGTTTCAAAAAGATTCACATGCTGAGTTTATGATAGACTGAAGTTTGCGGATGACTCGTTGCACAAGAAAGTTGAAGGACAGCTTCACGATTATTCTTGGAGTTCATTGCATAATTCTTTCTGGACAAATAAGCTGCTACAACAGTCGACGCTCTTGCACATTACGCAGTACATGTCATTAAGCTTTTAGAGATCAATAAAGTAAAATACAAACTCAAGCCATAAAATAAAATCACAGACAATGGTTTTATCAGGTTTGCATCTAAGATTTAGAAATCAGCAGATAAAGTCTATAGCCTATTATGATCTTAGATTTCAAACTTTCAGCCCATTGTTTGCTGATGTTAATTGAAACTGAAACACGTAAATTTAACAATTCCTTTCCGATTTTCAAAGGATACTTGACATTGTCATACTTGATAACTTGATAGCGCTTTAGCAGTGGCGAAGTTGAAGTACGTGTTGTTAAATCTTGTTATTGTTTTCGCTGTCTATGGATTCATTCAACTCTAGATTTATAGATGTTGACATGAGTTCAAGGAGAGATGATAGCTAAATTTATTGCCGATAATTTCAATTGCTCAGCTATTAGTACGCATTTGCTTTGAATGTATAATTAGCTTTTTTATAAGCCATTACAAAGCAATATAACTGCTTACTTTCACCAAAAGCGTCATAAAGCTGTAGAGGTATCTTTTACTCAGACAGTTTGTAGACAATTGAAACTATTTTGCTGCATTTCGTCGTTTACGCAGCCTTAAAATGTCACTTTGTATGTGTACGCATAGGCTTTGTGCAACTTATTGTTGGGATCAGAAACTGGACGGTGAAATACTGTCCAACGTGAGTAGGCAACCTGCCCTTGACAAATGAAAACCGGAAACCATACAATGCCCTTATTCATGCTGAGAACTCAAGATGTTCTCTGTTACAGCTTTGCTTTCCGTGGAAGTCTCTAATTTAGGACGGAGCACTTGAGCCAGCATGTAACTGAAGAGAATCACATCAGTGGTTGTTAAATAGTTCAGAATACAATTATGAACTCCATGTACCTCTAACTGAACTTGGAAGGAACTCGGCTTATTCTTCTTTATACTCACTTACTGAAATTCACCCAAAACTTTGGAGGAAATTAAGGGAGCTTTAGAGCAACTGAGGCATGTACTTGCTCGTAAGTTAACGACATTTACAAAGTGAAATGGTCCCTAGAGTAAGTGACCCTGAAAAAGGAATTACAAAACAGATACCCAATTACCAGTGAAAAAATATGTGGCTGAGCTGAGTGACAGGTTGGCTGGAGAGACGAAGCCGCATGGAACATTTTCTAATGAAACAACTCCCAAAGATTATAAAAACTTAATGAGAATTAACGCTAATCGCAGCCTAATCATATAGTTAAGTAGTCTTATAAAAGAATAATGTGAATCACTGGAATAATTCCATGCTGATTTGCAGATATTCATAGGAATAAGATATGCGCTGGAAGAAGTGTTCGTGAGAATTTCTGTCAGGAAGGATGGAAGCAAGCATTTCTTAGAAGGATTCATCGGACGAGCCAAATGCAGACGCATTAGTTGGAGGTTCGTGAAAAGTAAAATACAACACCAACAAATATTTTTCATTCCATAATGTTCCCCCAAACTCCTAGGAGAGTATTGAGTTACACCATGTTGAGATTTATGTGATGGGACTGTTGGGACTTCTGTTTAATTGGGTTCAGTTTTAAGTTCAAGAATGACTAAGTTTCACACAGGTCGTTGTTGATGGAGAATTCATATGAATTGCAATGTGAATGTGAGTTCATAGAATCCTAATCACGTGCTGGGAAGCTTGAGAGTTGTAAAAGAGCCGAGTTGTTCATGCGGAATTTCGCAAATTGCTATGCTCAACAAGGAAGAATTGACTTAGGCAGGAGGCAGCAGCTTCCATTGATTTGATGATTGTAATCTTCACAAGGAATTGCGCACAAAGCTGCTGTATTAAGTTTCTGCATGAATATTAAACAAATAGTTTCTTCAGTCAATTAGAGCCATGCACAGTATACGTTCAAAATAGGAAATTGTTCAGAGGATTAAGGAAGAAGAGAATAAATTCTGGAGCAGATAGCTGTTAGCTGTTAGCCTATCTGTTTGTATTATTCAGTGAGGGTGCAGCGTTTTGTAAACTGCATTGAGTGAATGAAGTAAAAATAAGTGAAGGTGATAAGCAATTAAACTATGCATTGTGCTTAGCTCTGAGAATGGCTTAACTCAAAGAGAGTGACAATTGACAATCTTTTGTCGTCCGAGAAGGTTTATGTGTGGTACGATTATTCCTAGAGGGTCACCCCTAAATGACGGGCCTATTGCCTATTGAACATTTGAAACTATTTATCTTTGGGGTCCTTATGATGGGCTACGTTCACAAGAAAAGAGTACACGATATATGTGAAGGAAGTAAGTGTTACACACTCTTCGTAAGTAAATACTATGCAATCTTTTCTATTTTAAGATAAGCAGAACAAAAAACAAATATTCAGGGAAGGTAAACGATACGGTGGAAGTCTTCATTTTCATTCATACTGATTTCACTTTCATGTACTCTGATGATTGTGATGATGACTCTACCTACATACATTTTACTTTAATTTATTATTCACATATCTAGCATACCAAAGCGAAGGAACTAATAATTTATGATGGAGATGAAGGAAGGGGTAGCCGAGGATGAATTAATTTGTAAATATCTCCTGCTATAAGTCATGACATGAGTGCAAGTTTTTAGGAGTTGAAATTGATGACATCCGGTCGAGGTCTCTGTGCAGTGGTCATCACAGATAATTGCACGGTAAATCCCTCAGTTCCACGTTGTACCATTGAAGTGAATCTTAAAGATTGGATGTGGGTTGATTATGATGAAGAAAAACCAAATTAGAGACCATAAAGGGGGATTTTTTACTCATGGGGCATTCAAAGTCGATTAAATAACACAGGTTATCCCACAGTCTTTGAGTACCAGCCAGCACAATACGAGCAAGTTTATCCAGGATCTTCTTCGAGGTACATCTTTTGCATTACGAGAATGATTGTAATTCATCCGCACGAAGAGAAGGGTAGGGAATCATCACATTACCAGCAGAGATTTGGAGATTTGGACTTCCACAACTCTTCATCTCATATTGTTTTAAGCCAGCATGCATACGCTGATGATGATTCCTCCAACAAATACTGACTAAGTCAACTTATGAATACCAGTGAGTCGATAATAATGGAAAGGACTTCTTTGAGGAGATACGAAGCATCAAAGCAATAAGGATATCTGAACATCTTGTACTTTACGGCTGGATTGGGTATATAGGGCACTGTTATTACAGGTTATGGTCTCTCCTTGTTTCAACCACATTACCTTCTTTCATTTTATTCCCTTCGAACGAAGGACGGATGATGATTTGGCTTCCCCTTCTCCAGTGTTTTTTACTCGACTATTGGACACTGTGATTCAGCATCTCATCAGGTTTCTCTCTCGAGGAATTTTTCCCATGGGTGGGCTACTACACTGCCAAGGCAAGCAGCAGTGGAAGAGACGAAAGATCAGTCAGCAGAAGAGATGAAAATACAGCTCTACAGCTTCACCGCAGATAGAAATACGAGTGTAAAAAGATTTGAAATAGACTACTAACGAGTAACATCCCTGCAGTAAGCTAACCGTAGTGAAGGCAGAGCTGCTGTAGTTGCAGTAGAAAAAAGTGTTCGAACTTAAGAATCATTCATTAACTGAGCAAGAAGCTTTTAGCATTGAGGTGCAATCAGCGAGCTCAAAACTCAGGCTTGCTTGATAGGGAACAATGAGTAGTATACATGAATTCGAAGAATATAATGAAGAAAGAACCCTTAGGGAACAACACAGTGAAACCCTGAAAGCCTTCAAAGTCCCTTGAATTCAAGCTGAATCCAACAGCACACTGTGCACTAGTCTGACAAACATGAAAATACGACGAAGGAGATTTCGGTTCAAGTATTACCGAATCCTACTACCTACACAACCTACGCTGGTAGGTAACTGTAGTGGAAACCTCTATACAAAACTGGAATGCCTTCAATTTTTACTCATCCATAACAACAATTCGTCAGATAACAGGAAGTTCCACGAACTACTTCTTACCGAACATTCAACAAATCACAGCATAATAAGTCTCGTTATAAATGCTTGGATACTTCTTTTATATCTTATCACCTCTTATTCAATATCCTTTCTCTTTTGAATGTGGGAGAAAGTTCGGATCTGTCTGTCTCATCGTAGGTAGAGATGTAGCGATGTTGAGATCACCTTATTCCAAGAATTTACTTATTTATTTCATCACGGCAGTCTGAGCCCGGTAACTAGAGTTAAGCTCAAGCTCCAAAGAAAGGGGAACAACATCACGGTATCTCTTGTTTGTCAAAATATCAATTACTTCGTTATTTCAAGCGAAACTTTAGTGAAATATTTTTAACAATAACAACAACAAGAAAGCTTTCTCTATTTTGTATGGATGAAGTAGGACACTAAACTAAAACAGCTCATACTGCTGCACATACATACGGAAGGAAACATGTTTTATTCCCCGGTTAGCAAAAGTTAGCATGCACTATTATTGCAGACCAATGCTCTTTTTCTTTTATGTTAAACATTTACCTCTTCAATTAAAACTGTCGTAAATGGGGCTCAAGGATTTTTGTTTTGACTCTTGTACTTTACAGTTCAACCATTAGAGTGGGTTTTCGAAACCTGACGAAATAAAATTTTGAGTGCGACTTGTCTTAAGTCTGAAAGGAGTAATAATAATAGTGTATACCACCGTGGAACAGTGCAATATATAGTGCGACGAGTTAGTTGTGAGAAATACATGATTACGTTAGTTAAGCACATCACTTGCTGTGCTTGCTGGTCCTAATCTCATAGAAAAGGGTTTTAAAACAGAACTAATAGTTTTGTTTGTCGCAACCATCCGCTCGTAAAATGTGTATTTGAAGGCCAGCATATCATCCAGTTAGACGAGACTCGAGACAAGAGACAATACGAAAGACCCTTGGAACGATATGAATAACTCTCCTTTCTCAAAAGTCTAGTCTCACCATGTCATACATTTCTAGGTCAGTTTTATTAATCTTTAGTAATTTTAAAGCTGCAATAAACAGCTTGCCATTAATAACGCCACCTCCTCCTTCTCCATTCTTGTTAGAATTATTGCACCACCATCGATTTATGAATACTTTAATACTTTCAGTCTGAGTGAAATTTTACTTGGCATTCCTTCCATGACCGATCCCAATAATGTAACGTTTAATGCGCACAGTCAACAGTGCAACTGCCACGTAAAATAATATTAATAACTGCTGTGTTTAAACCTACTTGGACCTGTACGTATTGTACGCAGATTCGTGCATTTAACAGAAGTTGAGGTACATATATCAATAAGGTGGCTTTTTAGTTTTCCTGATTGTTTTGATGCAGCAGTAATAACACTGTGAGTGGAGATGATAAGTGCGAAATTGTGTGTCCTCTCTCATGAGGTTCAAGGCGAGAGTCATGAATAATAAACTATTTTTAACGTGTGAAAGGCAACGATGATTTCATGATGGTGGATTTTTTACGACGAGAGAAATAGCGGATGAAGATGAGAAGTTCTCCCTCAAAGCAGGAAGACAGGCAGGTGAAGTCTGATGATGCGGATGACGCGAATAAACAGAATTTATGCCAAACACAAAGTGGAAGTTGGTATGGATGTAATTATGCATAAATGTTTATTCAATCGGACGAATAATTCATATAAACGATACACATACCAAACGACCCAGTAAAACAAATGATAAGACAAAAAGCGTAAACGGTTACAAGTGTACATGTCGGTACTTAGGTAAGATTTAATTTATTTCTGCGATCTCTTAAAACTTATCTCGGATGGTAAATGTATAAATATACGAAGTGTCGATCGCTTCTACAGATATTTGTAAATCTCGGGTCCCTCATTTGCGTTCTTAAGTTTATAACAAGATCGTTTTTTGCGATTTTCATCAACTTATGGTTGAGATACACTCACACACACGACAAACGTACACACTTTAATTTTTGTAATTTAAATGACTTAGATCGAAGTTGATACTCGTATTGGTAAGTCAATAATCATGGAGAGCAGAGTAGAAGTAGCAGGAGTAGGCTATAGTTGTAATTTGTAGTACACCAGAATATAATAATCAATTTGCTCAAGATCGATTAATTCCTTGTCATTCAGAGGATTTCCATTGCTGCACGTAACTTTTAAGTTGGCGAAACTTTTGAAGATTTATAACAGCAAATTACCCCTTACAATGTAACACGCTTTTTGTTGCAGTACAAAAGGATTAATTAAGCACCCTACATTAAACTTTACTTTAATTGATCATATGCTAGCTACTATACTACTTACTATCTTAGAAAAGTACTATAAACCTGAATCTGAATCATTCATAACTCATTTAAGAAGATTAACTTCCTTCTTACGAGCAAATAATAAACATTTGTCTGAATATATAAACCGTATGAAATACATTGAAAAAAATAATACCTCTCCATCTGTTCGGCAGAACTATTCAGCTATTCATTACATTATGTGTAACTAAATTATAGTTACCACAGTCTAACTAAACTAACCCGATTCGATCTGAATTTGTAACACCTTTCCTAGTTGCTCACTGGAATGACATTTTTAATTTATTAGCATAATTAAACGAAGCTTGGAACTAACAACATGTTATTTCCACCAAAAGAAGTTTAACTAATTACCCTACTATGGTACAACCATAACTCAAATCAATCCTGGAAACACATTCAGGAAGTGCTTCCAGTTTGTCTTGTAGAGTGCGGCTATAAATGCATTGTGTCTGGTCGGACAAGAAAAGTGTACCCCATGCATAAAATCCATGTATAACTACTGACTATCACTACAATATTACTGTGTAGAACTACTGTACTATTTCATAGATAATTTTAGTTCAACAACGAAACAGTTGATACAAATACGATGAATCAACTCCAACAAGCACCCTCCAACATTGACAGAGCATTGCTATTTGCTACTTTATTTATTTGTATCTTTTATGAAGCAGTAAGCTAAACTACCAGTCAACATTTCATTACTTTGAATCTGGACCTAATCCCTACCTATCCCACGGCATTAATTAAATAAAAGTACAAAAAGTACGGAAACGACAAAGTGCATAAATTATTGCTATTACAGGGATTCATTCATATCTCACGCAGGTAGATACACAAACTCTCTATACATGAAAGTAATCACTTATCCACCCAATTAGTTTCAAGTGTTCAAGGTGAACAGCATGTATCACTTAGATTAATCTTTCACGCTGAACTGTCTGTGTGAGCTCTAAGCTTCTTCCTGTTCCTATTTGTATCAGTGACGACAATGCTACTACTACCATCCCGGTCGTTACTTCAGCGGAGACTGGAATTTTAAGTCTAAAAATATATCATTTCATTTGCTACCGTTTGTAAAAAGTACATTTGTGGATGGATGATGATAAATATTTTTCGCTCCGCTCGTAAAAAATATCTTTGTTAAAATATCCTCTTCCTCAACTACCTGCGAGTTTGAAAATGTATCTGAATCTGGACAACTGAGACAACTGAATGTAGACGGCAGAGAAAAAGAAGTGATCATTCTCTGTTTGAAAGACGATAATTGCGACAGACCGTGCTAATATGTAGTAAGTTCATTAGTTACTAAATTATGACGATAGGTTTTAAAAGTGCAGACCCAAATGGTTGACTTGATGAGAGTCTACTGGAGAATCGAAGTTAAAGTCCATTCCCACTGACGAGAGAGGTTGTTCCCAAACTGAGCTGAAGGGATCCAGTGGGTCTTCCATAACTTCAACTGAATCTGAGACTTGTTGATGACTGAAGTCTCCTTGCATGTCCAGTAACTCATCCAAAATGTCATCTGAGGATGGGATACTTGAAAACAAGTCTACTTCCACCACTGGCAACTCCAAATCATTTGGCTCAATCTTGAAGCACATGGGTGCTGAGAGCTCAAGTTGAACAGGGACACAGCTTTGTCTCATGGGCATCGAAGGAATACTCATGTCATAGGGCTTAATAGCGTCCAGAGCTGTTAACAAAAAATCAAAAGTATATTGAAGTGAGTAGCTTGAAGCTTTGAAGATAAACTAGGGTTTGTGGTGGTAAACAAAACACAGGAAATGTACAGTCGTGTGTGAAAATATTGGCTGAACTTAGCATAACCGCTATGATGTATGAGAACATTTATTTTGATCTAACTTTATTACAATGAGAACGCGTGAAGGCATGACAAGTTTTATGTTTTTGCTTTTGAAGCACATGAAACGGGGGTATGCAAAGTGTTGGAGACACAAATAAGTGAAATTAGCTTACCAGATTTAAGACTTCTCCTAGACGTATCATTAAGAGGCTTCATAATTCGGTGCACTTGACCTGTCGTAGACGAGACAGAGTCCTCCTCATACATGGATGCACTTTCTGGGGAATCAGGAGATGACGGTGACTCAGGGACTTTAGCCAATGGAGGGGTCAACTGGGCAATTGTGCCTTCTCCAATTTGCTTGTGGACTGTGTCCTTGTACACTTTGTCGATTTTGATATGAGTTCCAAAGCAAGTTGGGGGAGTTGTGATGGTGGAAGTGACGATATTAATGCGATTACAAGGAGGAGATCCAGGCGAACTTATGCTTGACGCACGGCTAAAAGCACTAAGACTCGGGTTAATTTGTTTAGTTGGAGTTTCAAATGTGCTCGAAATTCCAGGTGATTGACAAACGAAAGATTTTGATCTAGCAGAGCCTTTCTTCCTCGGGGTGGACATTTCATTGGATTTTCGTGGAGATTTCATAGGTGATGGGGATGGAGAAGAACAGTTACTATCTGACCCACTTTTGGATCGCTTTTTTGGCCTGTACTTGTAGTCTGGATACTCTTTAGAATGCAAGACACGAAGTCTCTCTGCTTCATCTATGTAAGGTTTCCTTTCCTCTTCAGACAATAACTTCCATTCCCTTCCAAGCCTTTTTGAAACCTCGGCATTGTGAATATCTGGATTTTTTTCACAGATCTTCCTCCTTTCTATTTGGGACCAGACCATGAATGCATTCATCGGACGCTTTATGTGATTTGGAGGATGTTTCTTCGTCTGAAATGTCATATAAAAGAAATACATTAGTTACTAGTCTTTGAGTAGGATACCAAAAGCAGCATTTCGTTCAGCAAACAGTTTCAAACCATGCAATTCAATTCTCAGTCAGAGCACAAACAGCTTGACTAGCTGAAGTTTCTATACGCAGTAAAGATCAACGAATTCAACACCTTATTCTTTTACATTTCTGCGGCATGTCATAACTCAAAATACTGGTACCGTGTAAACAGAGAACCCGAGAGAGCGTAGTCCTTTAGATAACTTATCATCTCGATTTAAGGAAGTTTACCAGCGTACACATATCGTAGCAATTCATTCTGAACCAGCGATTGCCAATAATCCACTGCTTTTACATCGAACATCTGAGACGGAACCCTCTTAAATACACAGTACGATGTCAATTACATGCGCCCAAGTTTGGGATTCACAACCAGAAATCCCAAGTCGATATTGAATACCAAGTTTGTTTCACATACATATATGACTTTTATGCTAATCATCCAAACTATGTTGTACAGTCTAAATATTCTCTTCCTCCAGTTCTTTTCCAAACAATTGTGTCAATGATGATGATGATACAACCAGATATATTCCAACATTAGTTTGGCATTTGGCGTTCATCCAGTAAAACTAAAGTTGTAGTTTTGCGGTTCATCAAACAAATAAGACGAGGAGACTAGTGATAATTACCTAAGCAAACTGCCGCAGCCAGGAGATTGCTCTCATTTTCACCTGGAGAGGAATTCTCAACATGCTTTCTACACACCACCACAGACTCACCTTCAACTCTCCAGCAATTTCATTCAAGATATCTTGTCTCATCATGAGATTCTTGTTATTCCTCTTTTAATTTATCCAATGAGATATGCAGTATGTAGTGGAGTGTACCTCGTGTATTATGCAAAATATACATCTCATGCAAACGACATGATCACCAAATCCGCCCATGAACATTTCTGTACTACCCTGAACCCTAGACTACCTAAGCATGTGGGATAAAAAAGAGTAGCAAAAATTAAGTTTCATCGCAAAGTTCCCAATAGCATGATCTAACGCAAAGAAAACTCCATGTAGCCTGTATGAGATGCATAGACAGAACCGAGTCTCCTGTTGAACTGCACACTGAACTCCATAAGACTTTTTTGCAACGTGCAAAATAATATGCTCTCCAATACGTTCGCTTTAGCAGATATACCGTGTCCACATTTCCACACGAAGCATCTGCTGTACTTCTGCTGCAGTAGTTGTTTCACCTTATACAGTGAGAAACCACGTTCAGTATAAGCTGCACGATTATAATCCAGCTCTGCACACAGTTCCAGCTTATAACTTACGAAGCTGAACGCGAAGCTGACTCCAATAATAACCAAACAACCATCCAACAAGATGAGTAAACCATATGACGCTAGTTCAAATGAGAAGTAGAGTATCATCAAGAACCACGAACATCCATCTGAATTAGAGAAGTGCTGGTTACTTCACCTTATCTTGAAAAGTTCTTCAGAAAACTGGTATGGTTGTACATGAGGCAAATAGACGACCAAAAAGTCACATTCTGTATCATAGAATTCTCAATACCCCCAGCAGCTCATGACTTTTTATGCATGCTATATGCACGCTAAGTTTACACGTCTGTGTTCTTTACTTAGGATGCCAGCTTCACGAAACTTCACACAGACTATAGGATCATTTTTTGCCCAACTATCTTAACTACAATACTAGTTAACTAAGTAATACCCTTCCACATTAGAGTGTTCAGTTTGGCGCGAAGTCAGTCAAGGACGAGAACATTATTTTATGATAATGTTAATGTTATGTCTCTTACGTTATACTCCACGTCTTCTAATTCATGTTCAAGATCATTGTTTCACATTTTACACAAATGGAAGTATTCTACAACTTATTTTCCGAATAAACTTTTAGTATACGTGCTAACCTGAATTCGCTATTATTCAGTATTCACCCCAAAAACCGTCTCTCCCATTAACCATGGATTATCCTCAAAGCTAAGCTAAGGAGCAGTCTACGTACACCACCATCCTCACCCTACTTCACGCACTATCTCAGACATAGCTTAAATGATCAATTGTTTTTTGTTACTTAACTAACAATTTTAACTTAGGTTCATTTGTGCTCGAGCCTAACGTGACTATTTCTCTGACATAAACATTTCCTTATGTCTGCTCCAACTCCAAAAAGGTTTTAATGATGAAATGATGATATAGTGTGTGAGATGAAACGACCGTTTATATTTGTAACCAGTATCAGTAATCTGGACACTATGGGTATCGGAATTTCAATTCTAAAATCATCCATACACGAAAATTGCTTCATGCAAACATTTGACACAAGCAAATGTCTGTTCTGCAAATATAGACTCTTTTAACTATTCATTCCATTTGTGTCATTTTTTGCACTTGGGAGCTTTGAATTCTTGCACATTGAAACTGAGACTTGGTTTGTATTCTTTCTAGGGTCCGTGAGCGTAATCAAACAGTGAAGTAATTACACTTAAGGTTTGCATAAAAAGTTACAATGAGCATTGAGATGCATTATGAATTTCCAAATCTAAATACCTCAGAGATTACATGTAATGGTGGCAGTACACATGCAAGCTCAAAGCTTACTGACACTACCTACTACCTACCTACCCATTTATTTATCCAAACTACATAAGAGGATTCGTTCTACTTGGCTGAAAAATCTTTGGTTAACTGGCCTTGGGAGACACGACCATAAAGGGGACCTCACCCCAGTTCACTAACAAAACTTCCATTTGATCTTTTCAACAAATTATTCTTCAAAGAATATATTTTTTGTTCCAGTTCTCTCTTTCCACCTTATCATTCGCTCTTCTAAATGTTCTCACGGATGAATCCCCTTCTTTCGTGGTCATACTATTGCCATACTCCTCTTGTATCTATTATTATTGCTCCTTGCCGAATTCATTTGAACTTAGCATGCATCCTGCACCATTGACACTTTTGCAACCAGCATTCTCAGCATAAATAATCCGTAGTTGTTTTTATTCCTCGTCAGTTCATCATGCCTCTCATTCTGTCCACATTTACAATAAATATTTTACATAACCTTGGCGCTTTTGATACTCTTTCTTGAAATTGTTAGACGATACTTACACACGATTATTCCACTCAACCAGCTTTTTGATCATGATTGCGAAAATAGGTCTTATGATTTATGAATAGCATGATAATTTTACGACACTATACCAAATTATGGAATTAAGAAAATTAAAGCCTTCAAGCAAATTCTGTATATTTAAACATCAAATCAAGACTAGACGTGATTGCCAATGGAATAACTTCATATTGTTAAACAGACACAATATTCGCTAGGTAAAGAATATGATACCCACAAACAAGACTATTATAATTGAGTTCGCAATATTGCAGATGATTCATTTAGCACTCATTCTACGAACATTATTTCAGTAGAAATGGGTGAGTAGATTCTGAAATTGATTTAGTATGCCATATAAAAAGTTGGAGCCTGGGAAAATCTATTCCTAGGAATTCTCGGCTCCTTTTATTCCAAAGATTGCGATGAATTGCATTCGATCAATAAGTCAGTTTTTGCATCGAGGACTAGCTAGTTACTACTACAATGCATGAAGTAGGAGGATACGAATTAATGACAAGCTGCTGCATGATCACTTTAGCCTGTCGACATTATGCGTTAGGCAGGCTCCTTTCTCTGACAGCTCTGACTTGTTGCGAAATCAAGTTCACAATTTTCAAAGAAGTCCAATGAGTCAGGCAACTTGTGAGAGCTAAGAGAGAAGAGTAATTATTTAAAACCTACCAGAAAGTTGTTAGCAAATTAAACTATGTCTCCAATTTCATCTCATGTCTCGTGTTTGATAGTCTAGCCGACTAGACTGTAACAACTCATTTCGAAACTTTGTTCCAAGATAGTGCCACACAGAATATATTGAGTAGTTTCAAGCGCAAAAAGATAATCATAGGGCTTGAGTTAACAATGTTAACATGTAAATAAATCTCATGATTCAAGAGCAAAATCTCGGAAATGAGCAAAACAAGTAAGTCACCAACTACAACAGAAAGCTGCATAGGACAAATTATGCCTTATTAGCTTATTTGTATTATTATACCGACTAAACAAGTGAGCTCCTATAATAATGAAGGAGATGAGATACTGTGGGTTTATCGTTGTGTTTGTGTTATGAACAACTTCAACATGATGATCTAGGAAGTAATAATAAGTCTTCTAAAATAATCTCCTCTTCCTTACAATTACCTACCTCCTGCCAGCTAGCAGTTAACTCATTGCATGTTTGCGGAAAACAGACGTTATCCTTGGTACATTGCAGTCTTACAAAAATTTACCTTTTCCTGTCGCAAATCTGTACATGACATCCAAAATCATTCCCTCTTACCCTTTTGCATTCCATATTATTACGCTTTTATTTTTATTTAGTCCAATAAACTAAATAGTACATATTATATAACCTGTAACACATTTACTGTTTTTTAAAATACGATTTTGACTTCACCGTATCTATCATACAGTTATCTTATATACGTCCCTATGTTAACTACTAGACATAATATGAGATAAGGATTCAATGCGATCAAATAGGTTTAAGGTTTGTACAGATCCTTTACAGCTTCTAACAGTTTAAAGCTATTGTAATTATTGCTCATAAAAATCGAACCCAAAACAATGTGCGATGAAGAGGTCAAAAGGCGTCTATCAGATGACGTAAATTGTCAAACTGAAATATGATTTGGCTGAGTCATAATACTTTTTCGAAAATAGTATTCTATCCATTCCATCTAACTCTAGTTTGATGCAAAGCAAGCCCAGATTTAGCCTGTGGAGTCACCAGATTGCATTAAGAGAAGAGTCCCTCATTTCCACATATACGTTTTTACAAGGCTAAGATGACTACGATTCATGGATAATTTTGAAACATTATAATTTCTTCGAGTAGAATCTCCACACGTGCAATCAGGCACTTTCGATTTTTGCAAACATTATGCATTCTCCTAACTTTAAGATGCGACAAAGCAAATATTAGCGACGTTGCATATGAAAAAAGACATTGACATGCATAATATGTCACAAGAAAGACCAATATTGACTCCGAATGATGAACACATAAATTGGTGTTTACATCATAGCTAATATCAAAGTAAATATTGTAAAATTAGGAAATTTTTACGCTAAAAGTAAACTATTTTTGCGCTTTAATTCGCACTAGTCTAACTCAAAAATTGAATTCAAGTGGTTAAGTTTGGTCTATGTACCTATGAAGGCAGTGTCACAAAACTCAGATATAAGCTACCTAGCAGAGTTGGCAGCAATTCAGGGACAAGGTTTAGGGTTGTGGTCGTACTCGTAATGCTCAAGCTTTAACCGATAAACGTAATATTTATCAGCTAAAGGAGTCATTGTACTGCGGCAAGTCGCAGAAGAATCATTAATATCGGGCAGAGAGCAGGCGAGATAAACATTAATTCGTCATTTCACTTGATATTTCACGCAGACTTAATCACAACTATCGCAATATCGCAAATACAATCCTTGACTACTAACTCTATTCAGTAACATTTAAAAAATTGACTATCTCCATTTCACAGCATGATTAAGTTATACTTACAATCATATAAATTATGTACACTAACTCACTCCGCAACTCCCCCACAGACTCCACTGTGCAAATGTGCATGTGAATGGAGAAGAGCTCTTAATTTTACCAGTAAACTCCAGAGTCATTCATTGACAGAGTAGATCTATGCAAAATGTACTTCTAATTGTGTAGTTTAGTAATACATGAACTACGTGATGTCAGCTCTGCCTACCTGGATGATGGTCCAAAGATGAACAATTTGATGTCAATGTGCTTCTCACAGACCATATGAAATCATATAACACACATCTCACATCTGACGGCATTCGAAGTGTTCTTAACCTTTTCTATTGGCCGAATATAACTATTTGGTACTGATGATGAATGTACCTTTCCACGCTTCACAAATACAAGTCCTATCTTCTCTTCACCTGCTTCAACACGATTGTGAAACAACATTATGGGAATTCTCAGCCAGTAGAGAAGTCATTTCCATTACTTACAATTTATCCACGAAACTTCCATGATGTATGCATTAATATGGAACTGGAAGTAAACCACTTGATCACATATCACGACTAAGTTCTGAGTTGCAGTGCATTAGCATTGCATGCCTATTTTCCATGTTTCATGTTCTACTAGTCATCAGAGATAATAGCGTTAGTTTAAAACGCAGTTCACTAACTTTATTACAAAAGCAAGAACTACTGCAGTATCGAATATCAAATTACGGGATGGTAACCACATGATAAATTGAGAACTTTAGGGCTCAGTAGAATATACAAACATGGCAGGTTATGTGAGTAAAAATACATTCTATAATCAACAGCTATTGCGATGGAAAGAAACTGGCAACTGCTTACTACACTGATATTATAAAGCATGAATCTAGGATAAATTAAGAAAATATCATTACCTGTGTGGCATCAGAATACGGAGTAGAAGAGCCGTTTGACACCAATTGCGATCCAAAGACGACCTTTGAATACGATGAGTGATCATCATCACTGGCTGGAGTTAGAGTCTGATGTGGCACGACCATTTTGGTTAATCCGAGATTACTTTGTAAATAAGAATTGCGAAGCAAAGCAGTTGTCTGTCCCCAGTCACCACCCTCTTTGTACTTTGAGTAAACTTAGTATCTTCGAGCAAACTTCCGGTCCAAGGTTTCCAGTTAAGCTGGAAAAAGTTTCAATACTCGTCTTAAGCACAAATACATGATTAGACAAATAACTTCACCATCACACTTTACAAACTTCTTGTAGAAAACTCAAGATTTTTGAACTCACTTAAGTGCAATAGAATACAAATTACTTACGAAACTACTTGACTTACACCCAACTATTATTAGTTGTAAAATAACCGAGAAGGTCCAAACCAAGTGGGTACTAAATTTCTGAGACGTTAATAAACATCACATAACACACTGATTCAGTCAGCTGCTTATTGTCCTATACTTACAAATCTTGCGAAAAAATGAGACAAGAAATAATCTCAACGAATTAGAAACTAGTATTCTTCAGTCGATCTCCCATTCCTAAATCACAAGTAGATTATTACTTAATCCATGTGTGTGTGTGTGTGTGAGAGTGCGTTTAATAAACAAGAATTGCATTAAAACTAAAACAGTACTGGCTGCCTAACTGCCTACCACACCACGAGGAATGATGCTAAGGTTAAGGTAAATAATTAGAATGCAAATAGGTTTATAGAATGGGCCAAGACATGTTATGAGATGTAAGATGCAGAGTTGATTTGTTCTAATGAATACACACATAAAGTCAAGAGAGCACAGGAACAATCCGCAATTACCTAGCATGACCATATTATTGTAATATCATTGGATTTGGAAGTTATCATCGTCATTACTCCTCGTGTATGTGGCAAGACAATCATGCATGACATTCAGTCAGACTCGTTGCCACTACTTATTACAGTGCTTGTACAAAACTACGTTAAGATGACTTCGTTCTAAGCCAAAGTGCTGAAAATTTTTATATGTTACATGTGTATGCATGCACGTCCACGTTCAGCACCACGTACAGTCGTTGGTATACACAAATTTACTTTTGATTTCATTACTTACACTTTCAAAACACATAATTTTACTTTGAATAATTCAAGACAGTTTTGGAATAAAATCTTCAGCTCAAGAGCTCAACTCCAACTCATTACACTAATTCATACAAACAAAAATCTGATTCCTTATACCGATAAGACAATCAAAATTAAGTTGCTGGATGCATTGATGTATAATTGATAATATTATGGACTTCAACAAGTGAAAAACTAATTCCTCATTCTCCAAAGATGTTCTTCAATGCTTCAATGTTATAAATAGAATGGTTGATTGCATTAAGACTTTTGTGGTGCGTGCAATTGGCAATTGACGAAGTAGGAAAAGTATTATTGAGTACTGAATTGAATGTAAGACAGGTATGCATCTAACTCTTTCGCTTGTAGTAATTGTAGCCTTGACCATCACAAGATCACAATCGACTTCATCGACGCTTAATTTATTGCACAGGTAACGTGCGCACTGTGTACCAGCGCAATATTCCTTATGCACCTTGAATACAGTTAGTATTTAGTATTAACATTTTACACATTATACCTAACAATACCTGTCTGAACTTATATATCTAATCAAATAATACACAAACACAAGCATGTAATCTAAAATCGAGGTATTTACGTAAATAACTAAATTAATGTAGGTTGTGTCTCACCACGGACACACTTGGATGATATTCAATTAAGATTCTTTACAAGGAACAGTGATTATTCAATTCTTATTATCGCTTCTCCATCATCCTCTACGGAATTATATAGTAAACTCGTAAGTTGATAACAACAAGGAAACCCGTGTTGTTGCCAACTTCTTGAGTATTATTCTATTATTCAACAGTACTTTAAGTGTCTACATGTTAGGTACTAATTAAAACTACCAAATTTAATTCAAAACTTACCTTTAGGACAGGACGCGTTGTGGGGAACTCAAAACTTTGAAAAGTTTCTCCGGAGCGATACACAAAAGGCGAATCTCTTGAATCTGGACGAACGACTATTTGAACTTGCTGGAGAATAAAGGTGACGAGGGGGAATCGGGGAATGTTTAAAGATTGAAACGAATAGGCATATACAGGAATCTCTGGGCCCACTGCCTATGAAGATGAAAGTGTGGGAGTCGAAATTCGACGAGTCTACAGCCTACCTACCTACAGGAGAAGTTTAGAGGATGAAATCGACATGGTCTGTTCTAGTCGGATGCTTGGAGCACACTGAAGTCTCGCTTCACTCCAGCACTCACTACTTCCCTATTCCTCTATCCTCCACACTCCACACAGCAGCTGCTGTTCATCCTGAAACACACACACATACACACACACACACACCACACACACACACACACGATACATGATAACTGTGTGTGTAGTTTGTTAAGTAGACTTATCCAACTTTTTTACGATTCATATGCAAACCAGCTGGCACCCTCAATTAACTTATAAGGCTGTGTGTGTGTGTGTGCTAAAGACGAGTACACTGAAGCGAAGAGGAGTCGAAAAAAATTGCATGGAAGATGAGGCTATGCATGCTAAGTTTTTGGGATTATGACTAAGTTTAGCTGGAATGAGATTACAAGATTGTGATATTATTGTGGCGAAGATATTGTGATGCTGGTCCTGGTATTACATAGATGTGTGCACAACACAACACACGCTATTATATTGTGTGTGTACATTCACTGGCGACAGTATTTTATTAGCAGGGTGAGAGGTTATCGCTGTGAAACGGAAAGGGTTGATGTTCAGGAATTAAGGTGAGTATCCTACGTTATTCGTGTGCTGTGGCACAAGGCGTTGAATGTGATGATTTTAGATAAGATGTGCAGGTATGATATTCAGTATGAACATGTTTTTAGGAAAGTGGGTGTCTGAAGCATGAGGGACAGGAAGGATGCTATTTTACAGAGTAAGGAAGTGATCTAGGGATAGATATGGAACGCTTTTCCTGGATTGGAGAAAGTAGACAGAAGGTAGTGAAAGTGTGTGTTGTAATACGAATGAGATCTGGCTGAGGCTAAAAGACCTGACTGAATGATATCGAGGCTGCCCTACTTTTGAGGTCAAAGGGTAAATTTTATAATGCTACTGTGCAAAACCTAGATGAAATTTTTCTTGTGCAGACAGAGATTAAAACTTGAGGGAAACCCGTACAAATACCGAACCGATATGTGATGGGATTATAGGATTGTGGGTTGACATGAGAGTTCATATTGAATACGAAATAATTGAAAGCATAACATGCACCTTATCTGTCAGCACTCACTTGAAATAAGCTGATTGAAGGAACTTGCGAAATCTGTATAATCATGAAAGTGTGTGGTGAATTGGTCAATGACTTGGTTGTGGGAACAGCAGATGATTTGCACCGACCAAGAGCGATTGTTCCTGCGAGTCAGGTCATATAAAAATGATAGTAGGTTGCCCGATGGCTCATCGGACTTTCATCTAGCACACGCGACAATAGGCAGAATAGGCACGAGCTTAGCTATGAGTTTCAAAGAATAGCATGAACAACGGGGCATTCATCATATATGAACCATCTGCTCTCCTAGAAAATTCGTCAATCAAACCGGTTATGATGAATCCGATGTTGATGATGAATCAAAGCTATTAGCCATTTGTTTCCCTAATGAAAGAGGGAATCCACTCTTTATTCCTCCGAGCCTTCAATCTGGTTGGGCTGGTGCAGGTCGTCGGATAAGACTCAGATGAACTGACTTCGGTGTCTTGGACTCCGAGGAGTTCGTACACTCCATCTGACTAGTCAAGAAGTCAAGAATGAAATTGAAGAGCAACAGCAGGCTCTAATGGCTGGCTGGACGTCCAGTTTCTGGAAGATGAAGACCCGGTCTTCAAGAAAACAAGTATACGGTTCCATGTACATAAAATCAGAAGGCTCTTTAATCTGCTGGAATCCTCGTGTGCATTTAAGTCACCCACACTCGTCTTAGGCTAAATACCTTTGTCTTAGGTCTGCCAACTCGAAGACGATCGGCAGCAGCTTTCTCAAGAACAGATCTTTGAGCGACTTTTTTCCTTCATATATTAAAAACTTAAAACGCAGCAGACTTTCTTCAAACTAGAAGACACCTGCCATATGACATCTACCTTTGGTTATTCACCTAAATTACCTCGCCTGGCCTTACCGTAGCGAATTGTGATTATCAACCAGCCGGTGTATACACGAACTAGCAAGGCAATTGAACTGTATAATTAATTTTTCGTACTTGATGAGAGATAACTCAATGATGCTGGAGCTGGAGCAGATGCATGAAGTGTCAAAGGGATAAAATGTTGTAAAATTCATATTACAATTGAGCAAGGTATAAAATTCTCATTTGACCTGAAATTTCTCTTTGTATATGGCAGTATGGCAGTCAATAAGTTGTTAGAATTTCATGCAACTTTTATGATGATTCACACTAAGCTAGAGTTGTACTTTTCTCACTTACTTATGTGTAAATAATACACATGCACAAAGTAAAATCTATCGTGTTTCAAGTATGAAATGCTATGAGTGTGATTGGAATTAACATAATTAACATAGTGATGG
>JAQGBV010000102.1:0-49655 GCA_034698685.1 Isotomurus pseudopalustris
CCGGATCCTTACAATCGTGTGTACTCATAAAATATCGCTGAAATTCAGGAATCGTGTAACAATTCGGCTTAGGATTTTTCTCTTGTCTACAGATTTTTGTTAGCGCATCTATGGTGCTAGGAGCCTACAGTCATTTCGAGTCCTACTACATTTACAAAGTTAAAGGAGAAGCTCTTATCGGCATAACATCCGCCTGTGTTGGTCTGTCACTTTTCTATCTACTCGCGGAAGTTGGAAGTGCCAGTTTCAGTAAATCGGATTGCAACAAAGCGATCGTGAGAAAAGACAAGACAAGTTACATCTTTCATGGATAAATTAAATAAAAATTCTTTTGTCCCGCAGGGAGTTGTGTACCATGTGGTAGCATCTGTATTCCTCATTATCATCGGAGTTCTTGTGATTGACTCCACACTGGAAATCAATCGCACAATTTGCTCCAAACAAATTCCTTGGCCGTATTCAGTACCTTGTCAACTATACGAAGAAAAACTCATCGCTTCGGTGCTACAAGATTTAAATCAATTTACTAAATTGGAGTAAAATTTTTATATGATATTCGTGTAACTTTTGCAGGTACTGGCCATTTTAAGTGGTGTCCTGTATGCAGTGACCTCGTTCTTAATTATATTGTCTAGCAATCATAATGACAAAAGCTTCAAATCGAGTGATAATCTTTCGTAAATATCTTTATTGATCTGGAGTTCGAAAAGATCTTCAATCCACAAATTAATAAATATCTGCAGCTTATTGGGAAGCGGCCTTAAATTCTAAATAAAAAAATCATTACAAAAGGCAATAAAACTAGTTATTTTTCAAACTATCCTTCTTTCTTCTCACCTTTAGTTACGTAACATATTTTGCGTCCGGCTTTCTCCACCATTTCAGAAGAAATGTCAAGATGGACTACAAGGCGAGTCCTCGTGCTTGACCACGGCAGACATCGAACAGAGACTAACGCTCCAACGGCATTCCTTTCTTCTTCACGAACTTCGCCAAGACGCTTACAGAATGCGGGGACATCAATTCCACCCAGGACATTCAACATTATTATTCCTGTCTGCAAATCTTCTTGGACAATAAAAACATCGGGACTTTTCATATTGTTCACTATCTTGGCAAGCAGTTGAGCGTTATCATGATCTTCTTTAACTCGGCCAATATTATTCTCCAAACAGTAAATTCCAGCTGCAGCAATCACGCCGATTTGTCTCATTCCACCTCCGAGACCTTTTCTTAATCTTCGTGCCCTAAATTTTTTCAAGATTAATTTTGTCGAAAGTAGATAGTTTGTGTCTTATGATGATAAAACTACTTTTGAATGAATGCAGCATCGCCAACAAGCACCGAACCAATTGGAGCTCCGAGCCCTTTGCTAAGACAAATTGACACCGAGTTGAAATCTCTCACAATTCTACTGACTGGAACACCTGACGCTATTCCTGCGCTGAAGATTCTTGCCCCGTCCATGTGCATCGGAATACCGAATTCCTTGCTGACCTCTGCAAGCTATTATACAAAATATGCCTCTGATCTAGTAATTATAATTTCGTGTTAATTGTTTGGAATTATATACCTCATCCAGCCATTCCAAAGGAAGAACCCTTCCTCCACATCGATTGTGACTATTCTCGACGCAAATGAGTTTCGTAGTTGGAAGATGAATATCATCAGATCGAATTCTACTTATTACATCTTTTATGTCAAAAGTTCCATCAGGATTGTTTGGAACTTGGCTAGAATGGATTCCTCCAAACTGAATAAAATATTGGGATCAATTTCATACCAACATTTTCATAGTCCTCATTAATGTGTCTGTATTTCTTCACGCCATACTTGTGCAATGTTTCCCTGTTCATAGCAGAACATGTGAGCTTGGTCACCAACGATCATCTCAGACCCTCGTTCATTGCAGTGAGTCAAGGCTGTTGAAACAAACCATTTAAGTTCATCTTACGAAAGATGACTGTTTCTGTGTGGAATTCTTAAAACCAACCAACCAGCAAGCAAATTGCCCATAGTTCCAGACGTCACAAACAAACCAGCTTCTTTTCCACATAAACTTGCCATTTGTGATTCTAATTCTGCAATCAAATAACGGAGTATATACATACCTGCTATTTATTGTTTATATTTTATCTCTGAAAATTTGAAATATGGTTTTACCTTTCACAGTTAAATCCTCTTGAAAGACATCATCCCCTACTTCGGCATTGGCCATGGCTTCCCTCATCTCTTTCCCTGGCTTTGTAAGCGTATCACTCCTCAAATCCACCACAATGTCAGCGTTAATTCCTCCGTCTTCAGTCCTGAATCCCTCATAGGCACTCACCCTGCTTGTTGCCTTATTGCTGCCCATTTTAGAAGTTAAACTACTGGATAATAAACGAACACCGGTTGTGCCTCGAAACGCTGGATGTGACGAATGAAATGAAAACTGCAAACGTGAAATGAAGACTGCTTTTTATTTCCAGGCAATCAGACCCCCCATACGTGCAATTTTGTGTCACTACAAATTCCATACCATGTGGCACACAACTGGAGTGGCACTTTTAGCTGACTTCGAGATGGCTAAGCGACATAAACTTAATGACGAGTTCAAGGTCATCTTCGTTTGGTATATGATTGACGTGAAGAACAATGTTATCTAAATTAACGCCAATAATGACTTTTTATTACCAACTATGGCCTAACACCCGTATGAACTATATTGATTTTATTATTGCTGTCAAATATGCCTATGAAATTCGTTCTAAATCTCAGTATACTTTATTGCATGCTTAAGACAATCTTCTTGATATCAGCAGGGTTTCTGTAAGCAGCTGACTGATTCCGGATTCTGGTGCTCATCATAGTGCAATGAAAGTCACCAACACTCTCATTGCGGTTGTATGACTTTTACACTAACCGTTCTATAATACATCACCTCCACCAACTGAGTTAATATATTTTATTTTTTTCCAATGAATTCACAATTTCCAGAGTTTATGTGCTCTGCATAATAATTTGCACTCCACAATATCTCACATCTTTAATCAATCATTAATCAAAATTGTTTTCATATTTCTAACTTCATACTCTCGATTGATGGTTGCGTAATAGATTAAGACTAGCAATGGCAATAAATGTAGACAGTAATATATGGCTTAATGACTGAATATGCAACATGAGCCGAAATCTAAATTGAAGAGGCTTATACACAACGAGAGGAATTAAGTGCTGGCCTGCCTCTCATACTCAAAACACTTGAAGATTTAAGCACATTTGCATACAGATCTACATGTAATCTACTTCTATGATCAAAACAAGCAACTCCACGGAGATAGCCTACAGGATGACCTCAAACAGTGTTTGATTAGATTTAGTGGTTTAGTCTGTTCATCTTCAGTAGTAAGCTGAGTTGTTTATCATTCCGAACTTACATTCACTTCAACTTGCTGTACATCATCATGGGAGGACTTAAGATTGAGAAAGTGGAAGTTTCCGACGTGCGGTTCCCAACATCCCTTGAGGCTCATGGGTCTGACGCTATGCACACTGACCCTGACTACTCCTGCGCCTATGTAGTAATCCATATAGCCAACAATCCCACTCTTAAAGGGTACGGACTTACTTTCACTTGTGGCCGAGGAACGGAAATTGGTATGAAAGCGTAGGCAGTTAATTTCCAACATGCGAAGTACTAATAAACATAAATAATATTACCATGATATCATCTTTCATGCAGTTGTCCAAGCGGTGAAGACCATGAGTTACCTCGTGGAGGGCCAAGACTGCAAGGATATCTGGAACAACTTCGCCACATTCTATCGAAATATCACGAGTGAATCTCAAATTCGATGGGTAAAATAACATAGAAAGTCTTACTATTTAGTTCTTTCACGTCCACGCTTGACGCTTATGAATGATCGATTGTTGGCTCGGGACTGTTTAATTTTTACATAAAGACATGATTTAGGCAATGAGTAAAATCATTTTAAATTTAATTCGTCTGAAAGCATTCTTCTGAAATTTTAAAGCCACTAGAGGTGAAAATAATCAGTGCCATTGGGGAAAAAAGCAAAGCAATGATAAAATTGCAGTAGTTAATAGGTATTTGTCACTTAAGGCCAAAGCTGAACTTTTACTGCGAGGACATGTCGCATGAAACTAATAAATTGTTTTGCTTCAATTTGTCTTCAGGTGGGACCCGAGAAAGGAGTCGTGCAATTGGCCACTGCAGCCATAATCAACGCGCTGTGGGACCTTTGGGCCAGGTTTGAAGAGAAGCCATTGTGGAAACTGCTAGCAGATCTTCCTCCAGAAAAATTGGTGTCCACAATTGACTTTCGATACATGTTTGTACCAAATTAGTTCAAGAATGACCTCTACGCTAAAAGCAACAGTAGATCCAGGTATTTCTAGTGTCTTGTTAATAACTTACAGATCAGATGCCGTAACACCTGAGGAATGTATTGGAATGTTGAAAGAGAGGAATTCAAAGGCTGCAATGGAGAGAGAAAATGAAATAATGTCCACTGGATACCCTGCATACACAACTTCCGTGGGTACGTGGATTTGTATGCAATAGTATGCATAGCTTTTGAAATCCGCAATGTACTATACTCCAAATTCTTTGTTCAGGATGGCTGGGATACACAGATGATCGAATCCACACGTTGTGCAAGGAGTTCTTGAAACAGGGATTCACCAGCTTCAAAATCAAAGTTGGACAGTCTCTGGAAGATGATAAGAAGCGATGCAAGTTTGTTAGGGAGGCAATCGGACCAAACAACAACTTGGTATGTCTACAAGGCTTAAACAATCGACGATATTCAAAGAGCGATTGGCCAACCGTAATTTTGGTTGAAAGATGATCGATGCAAATCAACGGTGGGATGTAGCTGAGGCCATTGAGTGGGTCACTGCTTTAAAGGATTCTAAACCCCTGTGGATCGAGGAACCCACTTCCCCTGATGATGTCCTCGGACATGCAACAATTGCCAAGGTATAATACATAGATAGGTCGAAACTTTCATTCCTTACCTCTGAAGTCTGAAATAATTTACTATTTTGAAATATTTGAACCATTCCAGGCTCTGAAGCCATATAACATTGGAGTTGCAACTGGAGAAATGTGTCAGAACAGAATTATTTTCAAGCAGCTGTTCCAGGCTAACGCTATTTCCTACTGCCAGATTGACTCATGTCGAGTGGGAGGGGTTAACGAGAATCTGGCGATTTACTTCATGGCCAAAAAATTCGGAAGTACAGTTTGAATATAAAATCAGCTCCTCAGTGAGAGATAATACTAATGACATGTTAATTTTAAGTTCCTGTCTGCCCTCATGCTGGAGGAGTCGGATTATGTGAACTCGTCCAACATTTGCAATTCTGGGATTATGTTAGCCTCAGTGGCGAAAAAGAAAACAGGATGATTGAATACGTGGAACATCTTCACGAACACTTCTACAATCCCGTTATAATCAGAAACGCTCACTACATCGCTCCTACGGTAATTAATTAAAATCAAATGATATTCAATTAACTTCATGAATACTTCCACTCCACAGGAGCCTGGATTCAGTAGCCAAATGAAGGAAGAATCCGTCGCCTACTATTCCTTCCCCAAGGGGACATATTGGGCAAACTCAAGCGGTTCGGAGCAACCAATGCCCTGCCAGTGAAAGTCAGAATCCAAACACATGAGCTATTCAACATAACAAACAATAGTTTTATTTACTAGCTTTACAAATTAACTCCAACAATCAACAATACAGCAAGAATATCAAGCAACACTTTTGGTAATTTGTATCGTCTCGTTTCTCTTTAGTGACACACATGATTTGAATAAAGTTATGAAGTCTTCATTCAGCATCCAAAAGACTCAAGATGTCTTTTTCCATTGCCTATTCAAACAACACCATTATGATTAATTAGAAAAGCAAATCTATGATAAGCTATCATAATTCAGTTGGAGGACAAAATATACCTTAGGGTTTGTGTTAGGAGCGTATCTCTCAACCACATTTCCTTGCTTATCAATCAGAAACTTCGTGAAGTTCCACTTAACCAATGTGGTTCCAAGGAGTCCTTTCTTTTTATTCTTCAAAAACTCCCATAACGGATGAGTTTTGTCTCCATTCACGTTTACTTTACTGGCCATGTCATATTCCACCTTGTACTCTGCAACGAATTCCTTAATCTCCTTTTCACTCAAAGGCTCCTGTCCACCAAACTGATTGCAAGGAAACGCCACAATCCGCAATCCTTTAGACTCTCCGTACTTATTGTAAAGCTCGGTCATCTGCTCGTAATTGACACATGTGAACCCACATTTAGATGCCACATTCACCACGATCAGGACGTGCCCCCTTCAGGTCAATAATCATTTATTAGAATCATCAACTGCGAAGAGGAGAATGGTGGAAAATCTGTACAGTTGAAGTTTAATTAACTTACCGGTATTTCTCCATAGACTGCTCAACTCCATCAATGTCGGTGTACTTGAAATCGTAAATGCTGCCTGCCTGTTTTAAACCAGAAGGATTGCATTATTATGCCCTCAACTTTTTTAGATTATTTATTGAAGGATTGTTTTGAGTATATTTACCATTTCTTCAGCTGTATCAGTCTCGTCCTCGACTGTATTCTGGACAATTTCCTCCTTGACTGTATTCTGGACAATTTCCTCCTTCTGCTGGGGCTTCTGCTGATTCTTGGTGGTATTATTAATAGAGGAAGATGCGAGACCCCAGTAAACTCCAACAAGGACTGAAAGCAGAGCTACCACAACAGGTACAGCCTGATTGGCGAACGAACTCATTTATTTGATGAGGATGCCTGGGAGGAAAGTGTGATGCAATGAATGCAGTTTGTAATGATTAGCTCAGAAAGAAGTTCTTGTGAGAATTTGACATTCGTCCTCTACTCTTCCTCCTCTGCCCAAACTCTCCGTTTATCTCCCTCCCTATCCGTGTATAGTAGAATAGTAGTCTGGTAGTCTGTAATCTCTAAAACACTCGACTCCTTGCTCGTCCCACAGTTTGCAAGTGAATTCTCATGGCAGTGTCAAATAGGCAGAACTACTGAACTACTCTCTGAACTCACCCACAATGACAGAGCACTTTCCTTGAAAAAATCTTGGAACAATAACTTTCCCGTATTTTGAAAGTGTTCATGGAACAATGTAATTTCTACCTTTCTGTGTATCATTGTGTCACTTTCGGCGTGCCTAACTCATGCCTCGTCAGTCTAATCAAATCATGGAGATGGAGATGCATATGACGTGCGGTGCATGAAATATGAACACATTTCGGCCCAACTTGGTCTAAAAATTGCATAAGAATCTATAAATGTGTTGTTGGTTGTGGACTTGGAGAATGCGATTGAATGAAGTGTGCGAATAAAACTGGAGTAGGACAGATAATATTGAGAAAAGAATCCCTCAAAGTTCCACATGAACCGACGGCTTTATTTCCCATATCTAAGATTTCTCTAGCACGAACACCTTTAACCTTTGTTACAATTTAGAGCTAAATCATGTTTGTAATATAATACCTGTACAGATTATATAGACTGCGACTCATTATATCATCTTATATGTCTCAGAACTAAGTACAATCATGACCACACCTCATAATGTAGAAAATAGGCAAGACTAGCAATAAGTTAATTGTGTGTGTGTACTCACAGCAGAAAAGTACACACATTCACGTATGCGCGTAATAATCATTAGAAGTTAACAACTTCACGAAACAATTATTGCTGATGACAATCTCGGCACAAAAATTATTTGTCACCAAGTCACATGATTTCTAGGTACATAGACAGTTCTCACAGACTTGATATATAAGATAGGATAAGGAACAACAACTGAATTTACACATTCATATAGATATATATATTTGCATAATATATTATATGCCTGCGTAAGAGGTATTATAGACAGAAGAGCAGAGAGATGATAGAGAGATAGCAGAGTACAATTAAAGATGTCAGTTTAGAGTACACAGAGGTTGTGAGATGCTCATCTTCTTTGGTAGTTCTTTTTTTCAACGAATATTTTACACACAAGCGATGATGCTGCTGATCAACGATTATTATCTCGACTTTTGATATCCTCATCGTCAACAATGCACACACACACACACGCAGGCATTAATTTCAATGTTATTTTTACCTCTCTGTTGGTGTATTTGTTGTGTGTCTATAAGGTGTGTGTGGTTAGCTTATAGTGGATCATTTTAACAAGACATTTATTTTACAGGTAAACTTGATTGATTAAATGCTGCAATATGATTGTATAGTTGACTTCATATCACGCACCGCATGCAAGATCATCAATGACTATTCATAGATTTATGTATGTTTATAGTGTATTATGTAAGGAATATTTCTGTAGTTTTTTTTAGATTTTATGACACAACATTGAGAAGATTTTTTGGAATTTTGAATGCTACTGGAATTCTTGGAGGAGACCACACGAGAATATCACGGACACCTGACTGTAGTACATTCTAACATAATATTCACTGGTCTGGCAGTTGTTGCTGTTGATCAGAAATTGGAACTGAGTTCGCTGCTGCGGCATCTTCAGTTACTTGCATCTGCATCAGACGCTCCCGCACGTAGTCCGGCTGAAGTGAAAGCAAATAGGATACAATAGTAATTAAGCGTGTGGCTAAAAATAATCCGTGAGAATTGGGGAAAAAAGCTGCGTGCTTCCATTATTATAAACACTTACGCTGACGAACCACATGCTGTTAGGTCGAAACATGTTGCGGGCAATGAATCCCATCTGGTCTGCAGGGGCCATGGCGTGCAGATGTAAATGTCCAACGGTATGGAAAGGTGGCCAGTGGAATCCCAGCAGTCGTTGCACTTGTGAAGGATCCGTCAGTGTCGCGTCCTGATTCAACTTATCAGCCAACACTTGATTAGCCACTTCAATCATCCGATCCAACAGCCGAATTTGAGCCGGCACTAAAGCTTTGGCATCTCGGATATGCTCGTTCGTCACTATAAGAAAGTGATACTTCGTTGCTGGCTTCACGTCTTCGAACACTACGAGTTCTTCATCCTGAAACCCAAATCCATTAGTGTTAATAAGCTTAGCTCTTGGCCTTGTCAACAACACAGAGCACAACATTCGCAGAAGGAACACCTCACCACAGTGTGTCCACTGCTGCCCAATTAACGTTCTAACCTGAAATATTATTGGATTAGCCTCCTTGCCATCGAAGATGCGACAGAAAGAGCACTTGTCTCGGTCAACGGGACCCATGAAATCTGCTTTCGGGATGCTGGGAATCCCCTTTGGAATACTTGGAATGCTGGGGATGCTGGGAATATTTGGCATATGCCCTTTGCTGCAAAATCGCAAAGTGTGTAAGAATAACTTCATTATACAGCCCGTCACGTAGGAACCTTCTTTTTACCAACAAAACGACAAAGAAAGTTCTCCTTACACTAAAGTAAAGCCAAGAGAGCAAAGTAAAGGAAGGCATGCAATCGATAGTAATGAATTCAAAATAAGCTCCACAAATAGCCTCGTAATGTAATGAAAGTGTCGGAAAGTTACATGGAGTTCAACATGATGACAGAGAGTGTTACAACAGTTCGGTCAACTAGAGTTTGGCTGCACGTTCAAGCTTCACAGAAAGAGAAGAGTATTTAAAGGTCGAAGGTCAGCACACTTTTCGGAAGGCAAGCCACCCACACTTTTTTCGTTCCTTGTGATTTAGTTGAGAGATTAGAGAGAGAATAGGATATTAGTGAAAGACCAGATGCACCCATCCCTAATGATGCAGGCTGGGAAAGTGACTTAAGTGAAAGTAGGTAGGGACACGGAGGTTGGGAGTGAGCCTACCACGCACAACACCCATTAAACTGAAGTCTGTGGATGAGAAGGGATGACCAGGGAGGTTGCTGGGTTCCTTAAAGGACTTAAAGTGGGGACAGAGACTTGTACGGGGGGAGAGGAAGGTGTGTAAAGACGTGTTGATACTTACTTTGTTCGTAGTTGATCTGACGCAATGCAGTGGTAGTAGACGAGTTGTTCACACTCCTACACACACTTTTGGGCGATCAAAGATGAGGAGAGATTCGCTTATTAAGGACCGGAAATTGGGCCCGATGTCATGAAGTGCTTAGGAAGGACGGAGTGTCCGTGGGTTATTCCACACCCAAAACTTAATTTACATCACCAAAGAAGGCGTGAGGATGAAATTGGATGCGAGTGAGAGTGTGAATTGACTGAAATCGAAACAGCTTTCTCGGGAGAAAGTTGGGAATTGTTTCTGGGTGAAGGATGACGAATACAGGGAGTGTGTTCGCTATGCAAGGGAAGCTTATTCACGGTGTTCACTACTACCGACCGTGTGTGGTGGTGGTGGTTTGGGTTGGTCCTTCGTCAGGACTCGCCGATCCGATCCGAAAGAGAAAGTTAAGTAGTTCTCCTCCAGGGAATTCTTGGCATCCGGAACATGAGCGTGTATGTGTGTGTGTGTGTGTGTACTTCTAGCTTCGCCTTTCTCTACTCACTCAGATCTCTCTTCCAGCATTACGTAACGTACCACATTTGCCAGAATTTATTGCTATACCCGAAAAGTTACGCTGCAAAAACAGCACACCCAACCATTACGAATAAGGATGCTTTCCCTAAAAGAATTTTTGCTTTCACTCCACACAATCCCACACTTCCACTCCGCTGAACTTCCCTTCATCTCCGACTACCAACACTCCTGCCACTGGACTTTGAATGAATTCGCCTCAACACACTTTTAAACTGAAGAGTTGAATCTGAGATTTACTTACCTACATACACGATGCTCCTTCCCACATGATTCCCACACTAATACATACTACTACTGTGTGTGTGTACTCTGTGCTATTCCATTGCATAACTATATTATTATATACTCACTCAGACTCTCTCGATGTCTTCGTCCAGCCGACTTCATCCACATTCACCACAAATCTTCACGCTACAACCAGACCCTGTCCTGTAATAAACCTGTCTCTGAAGAAGATCTTCGTGCAATCAAATAAATGGCTGCGGTGGAACATGCAAATACAACGATGAGCGCTGGGCTGTTGTATTTCATACGAAAAGTCCTTATCTCCTTTGAATGTACCACGTTGTTTACTCCCCAACACTATTTCTTAACGAAACAGATAAACTCTAGAGGAAAAACTTAATTCAATTGGGGTTTAACCAAATCCTGGAACGTCTCGGATGGAATAATGGAAAAGTTATGAGAGAACGGGTCTCCACGCTTCATAGCATTAGCCATAAGACTCTTCTATCAGTTCTTCCATCAAAAAAGGATTACCAAGCAGAGCTTGGCAAACCCCAGTCGCACTTGTTGATTCCGATACACCGCACACAAAAGTTTGTGGTACAAGTTTAGTTTTATACGTGAATTTATTACTGAAAGTCGCCATGCGCATAAATCAATAGTTTTGAATGATGGGACCATCGCTCAAGATTTGTGTCTCTTTAAGACGACATTATGCTTCCCATGTTAGATAACTTAGGACATCACTGAAATCTGAAATGTCAAATGATGTTAGAGATATGATACGGTCTATTATTAAATATTTTGGATATGTGTGATGTGTTCTACTGATATGTTTCTTTCACGCATACGACACACACGCAAATCAATGAAATAAATATGAAACCAATAATTAAATCAATATTTAATAGTACACAATAAGTCTAACCATATAATTTTATTGCTCCCGTACGTGTGTATCGTAATTGCCATTTATGGAGGTACACGAACATTCAATCATTCAGCCATTTGTCTCATAATTCACAGCCTTTGTCTACCTCCACAACATTTGACACGTTCTTGTGTACAATTTACTGACTGCTTGGGATGATGAGAGGCAGCATTTGCATTCTGATGAGATAGACAAACCTGAATTACTGCGAGTAAGTAACAAACACCACATTCACTCACTTCTTAAGATTCATTTCAATCAATTATGATTCTGATTTTTTGTGTGTACCATCCCAATTGCATAAAGCACAAAGATATCAAAACTATTCGATTATATACACTATCGTTTGATTTGTTATACTAAAAAGAAGCTTACAAGCATTATTAAAAGCAATGATCTCCCCATGAGTCGAATAACAGACAAGCTCATTCACACGCAACAATGAGAAACCATATGATACTTATTGCAACCATTAGAAGCGACGCAGACACACACAAACATCTACACATATGAATATCGGTCAAATTATAAATCTCGATGAAGAAATCAACTCTTCTGTTCTGCTGTCATAAGTCAAGACAGCAGGAGTATGTCCATTCATAGGCAAAAGTAACAAGTATAGAATTGGCCAACAGTGTGCAGGCTATATGATGACCGATTGTTGAAGAACACCTACCTGTCCTCGTCGTGCGTACCTACTTATTGTTAGCTTGTTGTGTTATTGTCGAATTTACTTATTAATTTAGAATGCAACCTGCACACACAGTAATGCTGGTCAGTGGAGTTGTCTTCATAAGCCATCAAACCTCAATCACAATCCGAGGTGAAGAAATATTCAAAAATGGAATCGAATTCATCTCGTAACAGTTCCTTAATCTACGATTCTAATGGAAATAAACGCTCCACAATTCATCTCAAAGTCAACAAGTATTTCGAGCTCCTTATGGCTGAAGCCAGTCAAGTTCCCGTGGATAATTCAGACCTCAGCTTCCCACTCCTTCATTGGGTGAATCCCTACTTGATTCGCGAGGGTCAGTCATTCTTTCGAAGAAATTTTGATTCTGTCCTATTCGCTCACTTTGTTGGGTTGATAACTGTGTTTTCATACAAGCCTGTGGCCTCTGTGTTACTGAGAACTGGAGGAACCCACGTGAAGTACAATTCCAGGATGAGATATCTCAGCACAATTCTTCATTTGAGGCGATGGTACGAGACAGACTTGCTAAGGAAGTCGGCAAAAGGTGCTAATGATGTGTACATGGTACGGAAGCTGCACTCAAAAGTCCTGGAACTTCTGTTCTCCGAAGACGCGTGCCTGATTGACGACGAGGATCTTCTCCTTACCGATGAACAGGAAGATCTGCTCAAGGCCTTGCAGAAAGATTTGGAAGATATCGACTGCAGTGAACTCCCAGATAACTTCAACTCATACGATCCCAACGTACTTATGAGTCAGTTAGACATGGTTCTTGTGCAGTACGCCTTCATGGGATTTATTGCCTCATCACCAGAGAGATTTGGAATTCATGACCGGATGGGATTGACAGGATTCATTCACATATGGGCCGTAATAGGCACTCTTCTTGGAATAGAAGACCGATTTAACTTGGGACTCCACCAAGATCAGCAATCTCTTGCATTGATTCGCGAAAACATCTTCCTGCCTTGCATATCCACCCTGGACGAAGGAATCATCCAACTGTGGCAAGGCATGATTGATGGCGTTAGTAAATACGCTCCCTTCCTCAAACTCAAACCCATCCTATTCTTCATCGTTAATGATATGCTCAAACTCAAGTGCACCAATTTGTACTCTGGAATGACTCGCTACGAGAAGTTCTGCTACAAGAAACAGAAATGGGATATGGACCACGCGAAGCGAAGTACCGTTCTCAAAAAAATATTCAATATTTTAGCTAGAGTAGATATTCACTTTGCAGTTAAAAAGTATATGCGTAATTCGCCTCAATATGAATAAAAGCAGATTTTTTAATACGCACTACATATAGAATTACTACCTAAATTCGTTGTAAAGTATTTTTGTTAATCCTTTTTTGAGGGTGTGTCTTATCGTTCCTACTTTGCAGACACATAGCATGGAATTTTTAAGTGAAGAGGTATGCCATATTTGATAATCTTGTTTTTCACAAGCTCGGAACGGGGATCTGTTGATGACCCTATTGAACATATTTAATGATTCACTTTAATTCTGATTGTGATATTTCTGTTTGCAAAGGTGTGTGTGGACGTTAATTCCTCCATTCAGTGTTTTACTGGCAATATCATTTTATGACTTCCATTAAAATGAGCAATAAAAAACAAACCGTTCAGTGTGACTGGAAAATAACTCAAGTCCACTCGTTAATCTAAATAATACTGAGAAAATCCATCACGATCACGAGTGTTCCGTAGCCAGAAGATATTAGAATGACGTACGTGTGATAGGTTAGTTCCGTTCAGCCGTATGAATTTGTATGTATTTCAGTCTTCTAAACTTTTGAAACATAATTTTTTTGCAGGTTTAGTTTTTTAAATACACGTACGACTTGGATAGTAACATTTTGAACATAATAAAATATAAATGAAAGACAAGAATATGAAGACTAGTTTGCTGCGATATCTGTCATTTGTAGCTTTTATCGCTTGGAATGTACATTCGAAAGTGACGCAGCTATTACTCTGTCGTAGTCTGGTGGCTTCTCGTCCAAAATTACCTCAACGAATGGTGGATAATCCGCCGGATTTATTGAAGATGCATAATCGGGAGGCATATCTAAACATAAGATTAGGCTTATTAGGAATAACTTAGGTTCGAAATTCTCTAGCAAAAACGCACAAAATAAGAATAGACGGTGTTTGGTTACCAGAACTGGGAGACGATGGAGGAGAATTTGATTCAATCGAACGTGGTGGAGATCTTCGTTTTCGTGCAAAGTAGCAAAAGATGAAGAATGCCCATATAGAAGCCTGAACAATTATGAAATACAGGATGACAACTACAGAACTTTTGTAAACAAAATTACACAGAATTTCTTTAGATTATTTGATTTTGGGAATGGAAGTTTTATATCAATTTGAATTAAAGTCACCTACCTTCCGTCAAATTTATATGCATCTTCTTTAAACACGGGAGGAGGTCTACTGCTTGTGGAAAAATTAAAGACCGCAGATAGCAGATTCGTATCTGAGGCTGAGGCTCCGTATTCTGAAGGGAAGCCCGTCCTAGCAGATGACTCAATTTCTGCAGACTCCATTTCCATACTGGGAATAAATTGGATACGTGCAGATGCCAAAGAATACAATGAACAGTAGCTTATCCACCTGTGCAACTGAAAGTAAAACTGAAGTATGAACTGCAAAGGTGAAGAAGATCATTTGCAGCCTGGAGAGCTATTAACTAATGTTCGAATACTTCTCCTGTCTGCACTACACCATAAGCATGTTCATTCTGTACATCTTCATTTTGATGGATTGTTCTGCATGTGTATGGATGGATGGTTTATCGCGTAAACTATTAATCCTCCCTACTTCTCCCTACTCTCTGGATTACACACTGACCTTCAGTAGCTGGGCTTGCATAATTACACCATGCAGAATAATGTTTAGCTTTCATTGCGTACACACCTCTCACTCAGATTCTCTCGATAATGTTCCGGGTTGTTTTGCTAATCTTTTGTGTGCTTTGTTAAGAACTTTCACAACTTACGAATGACCGATGGATTGGGAAAACATTTGAACACGTACCTACTTCCTACTTGTTTCATTAATCTTGAAACAAGCATGTGTCCAGTTTCAATATTTGCCTATAAAATGAATTACTTACTACCAAATTTCCAACGAGCTTCTGATCTAGTTTAGATGAGCATTTGTTCTTCATTTTACGTCATAATGTCACAATGAGTCAATATTTAACATGATGTCAGGAACATTAATAATTGAGTGTATTGCATATCACATCAAACAACTTAAAACCAAATTAGTGTGTATGATTGTGCTTAATTTTATATTTTTCAGAATTCCCCAACAATATCGCGTGTTCTTTAATGAGTCTGTATACTTAATGTGTCAGCTTCGAATTCCAAGTCATTTGGAGACACAAGGATAATGCTATAAGCAGTTGTATCTGCTTATAAATGTATGCTTAGCATGTCAATGACTATTCAGAGGTAGGCACTCACGTAGCTCGTGTGCGAAGTGTTAACCATATATTTATGATCTTGGAATATTTTAGTCGTTGTCTTTACATATTTAACATACTCTGCATTGTGTGCAAACAAATTCATCTGAACTTGCAGTTAAAGATTTAAGAAGAGTCGATTTATTCAGAAAATTCAATATAGGTTTAAGTTTATGGATAGCCTCAGAAGTTGCAAATTAATGCCTCTAAAATGGGTAAAAACATTATATGCTATGAATGGATACAGAATTATAAAAAGTTGAATGATAGAAGTATTTAGCCTCGCTGGTGTTACTGGTTCTTAAAGATGAAGAGTGAGTGATTCAATGTTTCCTAACCAGAGAAGCTGAAAGTGCCTGGAGCTGGGTAAGGATAAGTGAAGCTAGCTCCATTCACTGGAACAGCAACAGCACTGGCGACTGGCTTGGCAGCAGCGACGGCTACAATTTGCTGAGCAATTGGTTTAGCAGCAGCAACAGCGACGACCTTGTTGGCCTGAAGAGGGGCGTTAGGCGGGGCGTATCCTGGGGTCCTTTCCACAACAGCGTTGAAACCTTCGGCACCAGCGGTGTATGAAACGACTCGAAGAGTACCGTCGGGCTCAACGATGGAATACCTTCCGACGACATTATCTCCGGTTCTGGTCTCAGTGTGTGACTTGTCATCTCCAGTAACGGCGTCTTTCACAGCGTAGTCGAAAGCGTAGCTTGGGTAAGAATCAACGATTCCCTGGGGCAATGGGAGAACCAACTTTCTCGCAGCAGGCTGTTGAGCATGAATAGCAACAACATTGGACAACTGATTAACTGGAACTGCAGATGAGACAACGCTGGTCACAGGTTGAAGCTGAGGTCGTTGGGCTTGGATTGCTACAAACGACGGCTTAATTGCGGAGGCAGCGATCACTTGTGGCCTACTCACAGCCACGAATTGCTGCTGAGGCTTTTGGAACTGGACAAAGTTTTGAGAAGGATACTGGACAAAGTTTTGAGATGGGTATTGGGCAAAACTTTGAGATGGGTACTGGAAAAGAGGATAAGTGAAAGGATGACTTTGTTGTTGCTGGACAAACAATCCTGGAGAAGAAACAACTCCCGATAAGACGGAGTTGATCCCCAACAGCAAAAGAATGGAAGCCTAGTACAATAAAACATCACAAATCCGAATTAACCGAAATCCAATAAAATCTCACTTTACCCCTCTCATCTCCGCAGCTCAATAAACGATCCAATTAATTGTGTGACCCTTACCTTCACAAACATGGTTGTAGTATTTAAAATCTTTCGCACACGTTAGCAGGAGGGACTTGTCGAGATGACTGATGATTTGATTTTGATAGACGTTGGTCCTTATATACATGTCGCGATCTTAATGAGCATTTTTCACCTTGGACAACATTAATAATAATTAATCCAATTCGAACGTAATATTTTGGTGTGCTGTAAAAAGAAGGAAATATTTATGCAACAAGTACAACTAACAATCCAAGTCAAAGGTGATTGATTTTGCACGTAACCCAAGCGGCTCAGGAGGAATCAATTAGATACTCATCTCACAGTGTCTCGCACATGGCACCCCTTCTACGGAGATTTGGAGTACCGATAAGATTTTGATTATTGATGACATCCCCACCTCTAATAAGAGCATTGTATTTCTATGTGCCTGTGTTATCCCCACCATCTGAGGTAAAAAAACTGATGTGTAAGCAATGTAGCTTCTGCTCGAGTGATCAAATTCACCTTCAATTAGCTTATGTTTTTACGTTTGTGATTTAACAACCTGCCTACATTTGATGGCGTGGTCAAGAGCCCATCCGTTCTTACAGCCAGATTGGGTTTCTCTCGTAAAGGTTGACATATTCTTTATCTTGTCTACTACTGCCGATGTGTGATATTGAATTATAGCTGTCATAAGTACCACCCTGTGGTTTGACTTGCGAGATTAAAAATGATACATTTACTTAAAAACAGACGAAAACAGTGTTCGTATGAGGTCTTTTCAATTAAACAGCTTCTTTGACATGAGAATCATGACTGGATTGATGAGATTTTGATTAAGCTGTCAGGATATTCGTAACAATTAATCCCTCATCAAGGATAGTAAGTGCGATTAAAGATTAAGTAGCATCTTAACTGTTTTTAATCACATTCATTCCTGTCTTTATCCAGTACATTTCTCTGTATGCCATTTGCTCTCAGGAAAACCAGAAAGGAAGACCATGATTATCATTTACTTGTTGTGTCACTATTGACCTAGACATTGGGAATATTGAGTTAATTAACTATTTTAATTGTTTCCACCAGGGGTCCTTAATTGCTAAATAGCATTAGTTGATCTGTTTATCAAGTAAATTATACACCAGCAATTTAAATTGGATTACTCGCAGGAGATAATTGTTTCAGCTCCAAATACATGGAATGAAATATATATTTTATCATTGTGAATGTGATTAGCTATTTACTATGCATACTCAGTAAACTTTGAATTCTAGTAAAATTTTCATTTCATATTCGGGTGAATTCACGTCAATCAGGTTGCAAGTAGTTAGTATTGATACATAGTAAAATTAATGATTCAGGTCGTTCTCAGAAATTATTATTTTTGTGTGTGCGTAAGCGTAGGTCATATGCCAATTACGTGCAGCTTATAACAAAGCACAATTGCGAGAATACGGGTGAAATGAATGAATATTAATGAACAGTACAATTAGCAATTGCCCTTTTTTATTTGTTCCTTTTTCCTTTGGTCCATGTCATTGTGCACATATAATGAAAGTAAGCTTCATCTCAGCAGGATATTCCTATAGATTTGATTTGTTTGGAACTATTGGAACACACATCTAGTCGTCAACCTACAATCCAAGCCAAACAATGGATATTTGCTGAGGGTCTGTATTAGCAGAAAAAGTGTCAGGGTGGACACTTAACTGCCATTTATGCAGTCTCTATTTCCCCAGACAAACACCTTTCCTTCAGAATATTTCAGATTCTCTAATTACTTCACGACAAAGGTGATCTTGATTCCCTTAGTATCTGTCAAGTCGGAGACTTGCATGACATTTGACATAGGCATGATTGAGTTGATATTACGAAATGTTTGTTTGTGCTCTCATTAAAGAACCGCATAAGTTAAGTGACAATTTACACACGTGAATACTTCGTTACGTTCCTACCAAAAATCTCGTATGAATTTGCATGTGTGCAATATGAAGTCTCTCAAAGACCCATGCCGCATCGTGTAATTGAAGTAATAGAATAATAATGATTGATTAGCCACGCCATGCAATTTTTACTTGTTTCGAATCCTTTTACATCAAAGATCACTGAGGCATTTTGGGGCGTGTATTTGCATGAAACAAGTGTCAACAAGATGTGAGTGCGCTAATTGAGACAATTTCAAGGCAAGGACACATTGATGAGCAATTTTACAGGTTTATTGCAGCTATTGCAATTAGGCCAGTTAAATATTAATTGGCCTTTGGCGTTTATTTTTCTACTGATTTACAATTTAATCCCTAAACTAGAATTGTAGTTTTGCTGCTTCTGATCTCAAAACCTTTCCAGTTTTTCCTCTCGGTAACGAGTCGACTACAAACACTCCACCTCGTAATTGCTTGTAAGGTGCAACTTTAGCTGGAAATGCAATTAAATTAATTAAATTAATTAAATTAATTAAATACTCCACTTAATTAAAGTTCTACGAGTCTATCCATACCACTGACGAAAGCAGCCACTTCTTTAGTATCGACAGTAGTGCCAGCTTTAAGAACAATAATTGCTCGTGGAATGTGGTCTCCACCATCAACATCTTTGATGCCAAACACACAAGCCTCAGCCACATTGGGATGAAGAAGTAAGTATTCTTCTAACTCAGCAGGGGAAATCTGCAACCAAGCCAAAAAATGAGAGAATAATAAAACTCCGGTCATCTGATTAAAAAAGCTAAGGAAGGACGCCCAGCAGCATGTCAGTCTGTCAGTACTTACATGGTTATTGAAATACTTAAATGTCTCTTTGATTCTGTCCACTACGAAGACAAACCCATTGTCGTCGTAATAACCAAGATCACCTACGAGTGAAAGTACTCTTAGTTTAGCTCAATTACGTAATTGCTCGATGTCTGTCCATTCTTAACACAAACCTGTCCGCATCCACCTGCCGTGCTCGTCGGTGACAAAGTTCTGTTCATTCTCTTCAGGTCTGTTCCAGTAGCCACTGCACAGAATTGGACTGGAGATACAAAGTTCTCCTTGCTTATTGGGACCGAGGAGGTTTCCACTTTCCAAATCATAAACTCTGAGCTTTGTATTCGGGTACAATTTGCCAACAGATAAAGGAGGAATGTTAGGCACAGCTCTAAACTCTTTGGTGCTTCCTCCAATGTCCACTGTAGTTGTTATTGCTCCACATTCAGTCATTCCAAATCCATTAATGACGTAGGTAATGTTAGGTAGTTTGCTCATGGTCTCATAGAACGAATCTTTAAGGACAATTCCTCCACTAGCTACAATTTGAATGCTAGATCGATCTAAGTGTGCGGCCTTTGGATCGGTCACCAATGCCGTTAGAAACAATGGAAATCCAAACACGAGGAAGGGCTGAAATTGCAGAGACAATGTGGCCGGGTTACGGTTATTGTCATTCCACCCACTCATTATCATCGATTGATTGTATTAATAGACTAATTGTATCCAAAGCTATCCATACTTTACAAGTATCAACAGTTTTAAAGATGTTTTCCTTGTTAATCTGCGTCATCATGAGGGAATGATCTCCCACAAAGATGTTTCTCATGGGATATAACACTCCCAGTACGTGAGTTCCTGTTCCAAACGCACACATGAATTATGTGTGTCTACAATCTCATGGCCACCTGACTGCCTTTACCTTTAAGAAGCCATAGCGCTGGTCGAGGATTGTGTCGAGGAACTCCATCCGTGGCCAAACAGAAATTAAGAACACATCGATTTGTGTAAATGGCACCCTTCGACTTGCCTGTTGTACCGCTTGTACACAAGATTAAAATTGGATCATCCAATTCAGAAACAGTTGTCTCTGGACACACTAAAATATTAAGCACATGCATCTTGTTTCTTTTCTACTGAATTCCTAATACAAACAGTAAACTCTACATACTTGATCCATCATCCTTAAAAATGTCGTCAACAGAAATAAAATTTACAGGAACCTCATCTCCAAACGCAAGTATCTCAACAGGCCATCCAGCCTTCTCAGCAGCAGATTTGCACGTAGAGACACTCGTGGTATCACAAAAAATCCACTTGGCCTGGTAATCCACAATTCGATCCGAAAGTGTTTCTGATACCACAAAGTAAATAATAACTCAGTGAAACCCAAGAGAGAAGAAATGATACATTTTTTCCTTATTTTTCTGATTTTCTGGGATCTTTCTGCAAATACCTTGGGTGTCTTCAGGGTACGAAGAACACACAACTCCTCCAGCTCTCCATATTCCAATCATGATAGCAAACATTCTAGTGATATCTGATGTCAAGTAAATGCACTTGTCTCCTACTTTCATCCCGTGCTTTATCATGTAACTTGCGACGGAGCGACTCATCGGATCTACATCTGAGAAGTTGAGGGTTTCCCCTGTAATAGAGTTCGTCTGACAGATACATACACTATTTTAGTAATCCTGGCTTAATAAAACATACTCGCTTTTATTCGGCTTACCATCCATTTCTCCCTTCCTGTACTTATGTTATACTTCGCTTTGTCCAGGAGAGCATCAAGTACATTTCGATAAGGATACTTGACTTCTGGTGGGTTGTAGTCTGAAACAAGCATTTTAGACCCAGTAGAGTTGCAATAATTCCTCGTGGTTAAGAAATATAAAGTCTTTTGAGCACAATTAGTAGTATTCAGTCTACTCAAACTTGCATCATTAATGACTCTAATCCTTCTTTCAATTCCAATATTACTCGTTGACGAAACGCTTCTAAGACTTGCCCTTAAATTTCTATTTACATGTAACCAAATTTTTCGAATCATATGCTTGAAAGCACTTTGCACAGATACAATCTATGAGATACACAATGCGAGTGAAACTGGATTCAGGACAAGTTTTATACTAAGTGAGTATCAAAAAAAGTACTCGTATGCTGCGCTACTACTGAGCTGCTATAGCTTAAACTGCTCACAGAGTTATCTCACACACTTGATCGCGTCCGAGATTTGCCCTTACAAACATGAGAAAATCCCCAGTCCCGTCATCACACACACTTTCAAGCTAGATAACAATTGAACGGTACTGTCAAGGAGCTTTGATATGAAGTTATCATAATTTAATGGCAGTTTTGACATTTTGTAACCTACATTTTGTAATGTATGCAACAAGCCTGCAATTGAGTGATTGAGACTACCACTGTACAAATGACTGACGACAGATGCAGAAAGCTTGGCAGTGAGTTTAGCATATTAAAGTGTACACCAACATAACATAAAAAATGATAACGAAAGATAGCAAACCAAGACTGGAAAATAAATAAATAATACAATTTTATTCCCATCACAGGTCGTTTTGAAAGTCATTACTTGGCAGTGTTCGCAGTAATATAAGACGAAAGAATTAAGAATGCAGCTAACAATGAAATCACAGCAAGTTTATGCTAATTCGATAAATGAGTTATCATTTGGTTAGGAAATCCAACACACTGTTGCAGTAAGGAGATCGAGTTAACCTAACCTACTAATTATAGTCGTACAGTTTCTAGGCTGGAGCATAAAGAGCCGAGGGAATCTCACGATGCCCCGTAGAATTGCCAAAGACTCGCGCCTCTATCAAAACTCAGTTTTCTTGTTCAGGAGAGAATATTGAAATGTTGTGTCGAAAATCATCTGCTTTCTCCTCATTTTGTAACTTTTGAAACGTACTTTTGGGGTGTAGTATTTAAAATTATTGGATTTAACTGCATTCCAAGGTAAGTATTAAATAATTGTGATTGGGAACCTCATCCGTTGATCGTTCACAGGTGGTTGGATTGTTATATTATGCTTAATTGGGTGCTTTTAAAGGTATTGTTTTGTTATGCGTACGTGTCCGTTAGCGATTTTAATCCATCTGTTTTTTGGTTCTACTTTGCAGACTCGGCGAGATTGTCTGATTTGGGAAAACAATAACATGCCGAACCCAACTTTGACAGTTTCACCTGCAGGTGGTTGCCGTCGTAGTCGTAGGAAGAAGACTTCTCTAAGTCTTCTAGCGACACCGAAGATGAGAAGACGACCTACGAATCCAAAGCTTCACGAAACCATCGATTTAGTGGATGACGAGGATGATGATATTCCAGTACCGGTGCAGGTGAAAGACGGTGAAGCCAGTCCAGGAAAATGTCCCGAGTTAATTTTGATAGATGAAGTAGAGGCGTCTGACACGAGTGCATGTGCCACTCCGCTGCCTTATTCTAAACAATCACCATCAACGTCCGCAAGTGCTACCACTGCTACACAAAATTCAGATAAAGACTCAGAAGACATAGAAATCATCGGTATGAAAATCGTATCTCATGCTACTAAAGGCACTCCTCTGAGGGCTAACAATACTTCTGCGAATAAAGCAACACCTGCAAATTCAAGGAATAAACGGCGAAGCAGTTGCAGTGTGACCTTTTCTAGCGTGAGGCAAGCCGTCAAGCGTGCTAAACTTCGAATGAGTAATAGTAGCAATTCATTAGCCATGACTGCCCAGTCTAGTCGAGGTATTTCGAAAAAAGCTAAGAAAAGGGCGAAAAAAGTGAATAGGGTCCTCATGATGACAAATGTTCGAACCCCCAGTAACAATGTAGGCATCAGTGGCAGATTTCTAAGGTCTAGGGCTAGAATATATCCTGTGCCAGTTTTTCAAACACTACACGAACTTGGTCCGGCGAATCCTAACTTCAGACATCGTCCCCCCAGCTTCTTTCCGGTTCCTTCACATTCTTCGCATCGTAACCGTTTCGTTAACTTAGCTCAAGAAGATGCTCTTAATCCTTTCATGAGAGCCCCAGGCCCCCCAATGTTTCATCCCCTACAACCGATTCCAGTGGGACCGAATAATATAAATGTCAACCCTAATCTCAATCAGAATGAACCAGGAACTAAACGGCCAATTGTTATTGATGGTTCTAATGTCGCAATGGCGTAAGTTTTAATGATGATCAAGAATAGGATTTAAGTGTTATTTTGATTCTCAGTGTTTTCAATTTACTAATCAAACATTTAATTTTACAGGCACGGAAACAATCAAGTGTTTTCTTGTAAAGGAATCAAAATATGTGCTCAGTTCTTTCTGGATCGGGGGCATAAGGACGTCACTGCTTTCGTACCTCAGTTTCGTACCAAGTCGGCAGAATCAGTTGACTCTTATATTTTAGATGAGCTGCACAAACAAGGGATATTAAAGTACACACCCAGTAGGGAAGTGGATGGCCGAAGAATATCATCGTACGACGATAGGTAAATTAAAAGCGTGCAAGTTGATATTATAAGATCAAGACAAGTACAAGTATATTAATAAGTACGAATTTTCTTGTCAGATTTATTGTTCAATGTGCGGTCGTCAACCGAGGTATCATCATTTCTAATGATAACTACAGAGATCTATACAAGGAGGAGCCGGAATGGAGAGAAACAATTCATAACAGGTTTAGATTTTTAAGAATAATATTTACAAAATATTGTATGACTGTCAAGTACATGGTTCTTGTTGTGTTGCAGAATTCTTCAGTTCACATGGGTCAACCAAGAATGGCTAATGTTTCCTAGAGATCCTTTGGGAAAGCAAGGTCCATTGTTGGACCAATTTTTGCTTTTCTGAATCAGGGAGGATTGACAAGTACGAAGAGTATAAATTAATTAGTTTGGCAATGACCTTCGATAATATCAACTTTCATCGTCAGGAAATTAGGTATCGGTCAGATACGTAATTGCCTGTAACTACTGCAGAACTCTTCAGACCGTCCAGTCCACTAAGTTTCTGCTTATTTTTATACAGTCGCACATATTTTATACACTTATTGACTTGAGTGTAAATTAGGAAGTTGGCCACCTGTCATCTTTATCCTCAAATGAACTCCTATACAGTTATTGAAATTGCGTTTTGAAACGCGTGATTGCTTGATTGAAGAATAATCGAGCTGGTGATGTGAAGTCATACTTAATTGTGTAATAAATAAACTACATCCACATCCTTCATGAAAATTGTAATAAGTTCGTATTCACACCATTTCTTGTATAATTTAAGCTCAAAATCACGTAATATGTAAATGGTTATACTCTCGGGCCATATTACATTCATACAATCTCAAAGAAAATATCTGTAGCTGGCTGCGGTTTGGTTACTCCTTTTCCTCAGCTTCCGACAATTCTGACTCATGTTCTTCCTCCGGAATCGGTGGCTGCTCCTCATCGGAGTCAGGAATATAAATTACTTCAGTTTGGTCAACTTTCGACTGGCGAACTAGCGCTGGTCGACCGAAAGACTCGGAGCGTAGAGATCTATACGGTCTCATGGGAGACTTAGGAAGAAGAATGTTGTCACTCTTGACTGATCCCATGTCAAATGAGGAGTCGTCGCTCTGCTGACTATGGTAGCTTGGATGCGGAGACAAGGTTCTTAAGCAAGTAGACGACCCAAGCATGCTTCCTCCTGTTGTATGAATGACATTGAGAGTGACCATTCCGTTCGGAAGGTGCAAGTCAACTGTTCCTGAATTCAGCAGGGGACTTGTATGACTCGACCCTCCGACATGCTTCACAGTTATTCCAGTACTACAGCTCGCATCCACCGACGGTGTAGACCCGGTTCTGGAGGTTGGTTGGGAATTCGGACTAAGCATTTCATTATTTCCGGACCCTATGGTACAGTTATAGTCTGAGTTTGTTGATGCATTGGTGGCTGTTCGACTTATTCCTCTACGAAGTTTCATGTAGCCCATGCTACTACTTGGACCACAACCACTTCCTCCTACTCCAGTCAGTTGATTGGCACTGGATCCGAGGGAATGATTTAGGACTGACGGACGTTGACTCTGTTGGTTCGCTTGAAGAAACGGCGACGACGAAGAACAGTCTATAGACATCGCTTGCCTAACTAAAGTTGGAGGAACGCGATTTCTGAATTTCGGTAGGCAGGAAGACCTTCTTGCAGCAACGAGAGAGCTCTTCGGTGGCAGCGTCTTCGATGACTCCTCATCTTCGAATAAGTTCGGAGCTGAAGGATACCTGTGAATGTCGTCTTCTTTCGAACTGGATTGTCGTATCGTCCTACAAAATCACAAAAGTTATTTAATTCAGTTGGAATGAGGTACTTTGAGACTTGTAACAACCCACACTCTCTTACTTTGAAAATTTACGAAATGTCTCTAAAATATTCTTCTTGTCGAAAATGTGTAAATTATGCAGAGTATCGGATGATGAATGATCACAAGTTTGGACAGCAACACTCCGAACTTCATAATGTCTTATTCGAGGTCTCGTTCTTGTAACAATCGGGTACGAAGTAGGTTCAGTTTCGTCTGACGCAACGAATGCTGCATAAACAATGCACATTATTAATCTTCATCATCGTACAACATAATTCATTAATATCCATCCAACTGTCTCATAAATTTCACCTGCTGGTCCCACCTTCGCTGCACTGTCCCTCGCCTCGAATGTCATAACACAGGCAGCCACGATGATAAACCCTGACAAACACCAAATACTCACTGAATTCTCACAGTTACAATATTATTCTCTTCTCATCATCCGAATCTCCGGAAACTTCTCATCATTATGTTAGTCCTTGACCTATTAATGCACTCCATTATCTTACCTCCAACCCCCATGACGATTGGTCCTGCGAAAGAAAGTTTGCTGAATTTAACATTAGCCCCCCGAGCGTCCTCATAAAAGTAATCCCGACCTCCGGTGACTGCAGTTCCGTTGCTGGTGAAGACTCCATCTGCTTCAAACCCTGAAACATACGATAGAGAACAATGAAATAATGAAAGTGCCCGTAGATAATTAACTTGTGTCTTCACCATCAAAATGAAGAAAGCTACTTATCATATAAACTGTGGATGACACTGTTTAGTTCTGCTTTGCATCACATCTAAAATCCTCAACATATTGAGAACATTCTAATTCCCATCTGAATGCGTCTTAAGAGGATGAAACATGTAATATCCATATTCTTGTATGCAAGTGTACTCAAATCAAATTCATGTGGAAAAAAAGTTTCTTCAAACGGATGTAACTTGCCCTGCATGTTGTGGCATTCTATTCTTGTGAAGTTGCTTAGGATGAGCACAAGAAGTTGAAATAGCGGAACTACTCTCATACTCTCATCTATACGCACAAACTTCCCTTTGACAAAACACAAAAGTGAACAAGTTTAAGCCAAAGGCCAAATACTCTTCTTTTTCTTGCTTTCTCAGTATCAAACTTTTCTCTTGCCCTCGTTGCACCACAGAAAGAAAAAGGAATTATTAATAATAATGCGATTCCGGTGGGCAGAAGAGATAGTCGGATTTCCTTTCTTTCTCCAACTTTCTTTAAAATGAACGGAATTTCTGTGAAAAAGAAACATTCTAGAATTCTTATCAGAATTCTGCGAATCCCAAAACCACTATTGTTCCTACAGAACAGAAAATTGTACGGAACCTTTCTTAGAGTCATATTGGTTGACACATCTTTCTAACCTTATGTTCGATTACCTTGTTCACTCCACGCAGTAAAAAGACTTTATTACAGTTAGGAGTTTCAGATAGAAATTACTTTTGGACAGCCATGAGAAAACTGAAAACTCATTTTGTTTTCAGTACTCTTTTTATTTTTAATTTACTTTCTGTCATGGAAGAAACTTCCAAATAAGTAAGACGGACTCACCAAGGAATGACATGACACCTCCAACGGAGAAGAGAAGAATTCCCACAACGAGTGCTTGGCAGGCATGCCATAAGCAGTTGGATGGCATTTTCCCCCGCATTCCCTACAGACAAGAAAAAATACTTTATTTATTGGATATCTCAACTCAATCTTTCAATTTGTTCGTCTATATCCATTATTCAGCATTACCACAAAACTCATCCTTCCCTCAATTTCACCAGAAATTGGAATTCCTTTGAGCAATAAATCCTCCATTTCTGACATCGCTGTCATAAGGACGCTATCAGTTACGCGTTTTTAAACACTGTTATTAGATATTCCCGCATTCAGCGAACTATACACTCTGAACTATCCTGAAGCAATTTGGTCACTAGCAGCTCAAAGTTCAGTTCTACATGGAGAAAGTTGAAACTTTCCTATCATTATTAACCAGAATGTAGATTTCAAGAAAACAAGATGTGCAGTCAACGATAAGCTGGGTTGCACACAAATTCCTTGAAGACTATGCAATTCATTTCAATTCGTCTGTAAATGGACTCCAATCAATACAAAAGAATTGCACAACCTCACACCATTGGATTGGGCACCCAAAGAACCTTTTCAAGTCTCACTAACAGCGACAACAGCTGTGAAGTAATTTGAACACTACTTAAACAAGCTACTACCTACAGTCTACTGTCACCTTGCTTCATGAATTCTAAACATTATGCTCAAAACATAATTCCATCCATAACTCATCATCACTGTCATAATCGTAATTTATGCATCAAAGTAAAGCTATAATGCAAATATGCATATTAAGAGTGCAAATAGCTGCGTGTACTACTTTCGCAGTACCACCAGATAGTTCGATATTTCTTTAATCAACTAAGCAAACCTTCAAGGCTGATGCTCCGACTGTAAATTATGAATACGCAAACTGGCCAAAGAAAATGACGCCCATTTCCAGACTTGTGCCCCAGTATAATAAAATCGATAGATACACAGCTAGTGTTCCGTTCCTTTGGAGTGTGAATTGATACGCTTAATTCCTTAGCCTATTTTACGTTACAAAGCAAATCCTAAGCTAAAGGGACTTAAAATGATTGCCGACAGTGTTCACAGTCTGGAAGTTTAAATCCACAGTTGCTTATAGTTCATTCGCTTAGCTCCAACCCTTTATTACTATGCCACATTTGGGAACACTGTCACTGACTGACAATTTAACGTTGACTCATTTTAATAAGTTCCATTACAATCTTGTGAATAGGAGGAGCAGGAAAACACGATCAAAATGACAATACCAATTTGCGTGATGACGCACATTGTTCAGGAGAAAGTAAGTGAAAGCTACGTTAGAACAACAACAGGTGGGTGGGTCGTAACTCTTTGTTGAGCCTTTTAACGATACATTAGCCTTCCGGAGTTCCACATGTTTAAATAAAACGAAAACTAACTTTCTAAGCGCAATGCAGCGGTGTGCAACAGCCATAAATCATACTTTTAACTTCACTGCACTAAACCCGCTATTATACGGCTGAAATCTATAGCAGCTAGACTTAGTAATATTCCCACGATGAACTTTTATCGTGAGAAATAGACTGATGATGTTGTAGTCATCCTCATCCCATGGATTTTACGACTCGTTTACTAAATCCAGAAAAGAGATAAATCAGACTCTTCTTTCTTCTCTCAGAAGATATTGCAAAGGCTGCTATTTGAAAACTCATTTTCTAACAGCCCATTAATTATTGAATTGCTAAAGTTATACTCTATAAGATGATCCGATAACCAAAATACACTCGCTACCATTCAACCCGAAAACCCACTCTAAACTTTCTCTTTCCTGATGTATTCCATACCCCGTCGAATGCTTAAGTTTCAAGAAAAAGACACACTCCAAAGCTCTCTCCCTACTCTCGCACTCACCACCAACACAATTATGAAACGCGTAAGAGAACATGTTGCTTTGGTTGAAACCCAAGACATTTACCAGAGAACCGGAACAAAAGTACATTTTGTAAGGAGAGGATGTAACGCAATACGTTTCTCTGAGAAGAGTCTTCTGTCTCCCTTGCGTCAAGGTGCTGAGTGAGTTTTGACGTTGACATTGATTAATGATCAAATTACAGTGAAAGTACAAGAGATCGGGTACAATAATAACTCAACCAGTCCAACTTTGTGGGCTAATACTTTATACACTTCGCTTTGTCTTCCCCACTCATCTAGTAAAAGTAAAGAAATGGGTTTCTAGTACTTCTGTAGAATGTCCTCCCTATTCATCTCTCATCCCGTCTTACCTGTAAACTTACTCACTCATCTTAATAACTCACTTCTTGCGCACAAGAACTTCACGAACAAAACTCACTTTCACTTTATTCCACCCTTCACTCTGTATAATATATAGAATATGCTCTCTATTCATTTCCACTTTCTACATGATTTGCTTCACTCATTAATTAACTCAAGTAATTTACTCAGATTCTTAATTAATACCTTTCAAACAGACTTTTTCATTCATTGCGAAACTTAAGAAGAAAGTTCACGTCCGCCTGAGGCTTCGACTTTGGCATCTGAATAGAGTTGCCAGAGCTGAAGACCAGCTCAATTTCGTTTTATAAAAGAGAACTCGCCTCTGCTGCATTCAACGGGCTTTGCAATAATTACAACTCCCAGATACAAACAGCATAAAAGAGAAAGTCCAGCGAGATCAAAAGAAAGGAATCATCGGTGATGATACAACAGCAGCAGAATAAAGCCAGTTGATGTTTGCCCATTGTGTAATATTTTGTAGACGTGTTTACTTGGTAAGACGAAATGGAAACAGAAATAAATCTCTGTGTGTTCATTCGTTATCCGTAATCTAATGGAATTCGACGGAACGAGGCTATCTGTCACATTGGATTCATTAGAGAGTGCCATTTGCAGTGAAACAGAAATGATTCGGATTGATGGTGATCCTTTTCTCCTTGTGTGGAAAAAATCCTTTATATTATTATTCGTAAGCTTTTCCCTTGTTTGTTGGTCACTGGTGACTTCAGATAATATCTACCTACACACTGCATAAATAGAACATACCCTATTTTGATGTTATATAATGAGTCACTACTCACTTACACCTGTACACAATGTTAGTAAATTGTAGCGTGCTTACACGCAATACACGAATCACGACGACGATGATGAGATGAGACGTGTGAAAGTCAAAGTGAAACTCACCTGAATGTTCCACATGACAGGAGGGTTGAGCTGTCTTTTAAGCTGACGCCTGTGTCGAGCAGATGCTGTTAAGCTCCATCGCCTTTGATTATGGAGTCTCCTGCTCATCTTGGCGATCACTGGTGGATTATTCTGCAAAAATTTAAAAGGATAAGTAAAAAATTGCAACCTGAATGCCAAATTGGGGATTACGTTATTACACATTCCTCTCACTTTCTCCGTGGTTAGCCGGAGTGCATGGCAAGAACCCTCCTGGAGCGACTTAGCATCTAACAAGACTCCAGCCAAGTTGAGTGGGATTCTTTCTCATGCTTCACTTGCATAGAACAGCTACTTATACACATACTGTTTTTGCTTGTGCTCCACTGACTTTGGACTCGAGACTCTAGATAAATCTAACATCTAACATCTCAAACAACGAGTCTTTCTTCTGCACATGCAAAATTAGGAAATTAAAACCTCTAACATAACAATCTGTGTTATTTTAGCGCAATATGAATATTCTAGCACTTTTAACCGCACAACCTGTAGCATAATGTTCTTCTCTCACTCGTTCATCCTCTCTAATTCCACCCTTAAATGCGCTCTGAAGGGAAAAGTAATTTCCATCATGTTTATCTCTGCCATGCATTATTCTCCCCAAAGAAAAGGAGAGTGTATGGTGGCTGATTCCTCACTCTACAATCAAAAGCATGAGCAAGTGAGCAACTCTTGCCAGCAATTTCATTACAACTTCTTGGAAATGTTGCCCAGTGCTTAAGTCCTGGAGAAAGCAAACTTGGCTTGTATACAAAACTATAAGAGTTAATCTTTGTTCTAGTTTGTCTATTATTGGGTAATATCGTCAAGTTCCTCCCTCTTGATGATGGCAGAGTAGAAGAAGCAGAAGAGAGAAGTTCACTTGCTTGGCTAAATTTTCATTTTCTTCTAAAAAGGGGAGTCTTTTGATAGAAACTTTACATGGCAAACGTGAATCTTCATCTCCTTTTCATTGTACGGGACACTAACGTCTTGAGAGTATCTATACCTACCTGCATCATCACCACCACCACCATTTACTCTGATATACATTTCCTTTTAGTTCAAACTTTACCTTCGACATCGGACAAGTCAAGCATGAACTTTCCAATCTACAGTCTCTCTCCCCTGCCGTACAGTCAATTACTCTCTTCCTAAACTCTTTACACTATACTTTACTTCCGAAATCGCTTTCTCCAGTGCGCTAACGTCGATTTATAATTCCGAGAATGTAAGGTGAGTTCTCTCATTGTTATTTAGATACGAATCTTCGCAGCCACCGTGCAAACATCTAAAACGCATCTCTCAACTGCTGACTGATGAGATAGGTGGAAAAATTTACATTTCCTGGAGGTCCCGATAAACCTGAGGTGAATACGAATTATGTAGGTTGCGAATTGAAAATAAGTTGTCGAGTAAAACACACAATAGGTATTTCTAGGTCCCATACAAATGACAAAACATTTTACGAACTACTCAGTATCTGTTAGCATTCGGACCGTAAAAGTAACACAGTCCTTCTAACTGGGAATTTACTTTATGAATTTCCTTGCCGAGGCTGCCAGTGTTCGTCCACGGGTCTTTCACTGAAGGTGACGGCTGAGTACCGGAGAAATAACTTCTTCCGAGTTTATTGTGACTTCCACCGTACGTTCAGCTTTCACAAGCATTTCACAACTTTCAGACCGAGTTGAAAGAGAAGCCACAAGTTGCAAAAGAATTTCGTACCGCTCATTCACTCACCCTATTCATCATGTCGAGTTATTTGTCTCTCTTATAACTCAACCCATCCATCAGCCCATGGATCGTGTAAAAGTTACTACGAAACTAAAAAGCAGGGTTGCAGGTTGTGTGTTGCCCACGGAAAACTAGTGAAAGTGAAAGCTCAATAGTTTTATGGAATATAAGTGTACATATACTTACGCCCTGTCCTGAGAGAGCAGTTGATCCCGGATCCACGCGAAACATTGGAAGGTATTCTCCTTAATTAAACTCCTGCTCTGGTCCTTCAATTATTCACTTCCCAAGTATTAGAGAAAGCCATGAGACGTGGGATTTTCCAGAACTTGAGTAAATATTACGATTTCTGACTCCGCAAGGAAAAGATGGGTGAACTCAGCGTTTTTGGAATCATCATGGCTCCACTAATTCTATATTCGCCCACATTGATCCGCCTACCAGGTGAGCACTTTTTGATATCGTTTTACGATCAAATCCGCATTTGAATAGCTTTCACTAGTACACACATTTGAATAGAAGGGTCCATTTAGTAGAAGTTTGTAAGATTATGCGTCGCACACACACTCTCTTAAATACGTATGCTCACTATCTTTGATGAAGTTCAACTGGTGCAACAGAATTCCAAAGGACTGTGAACGGATTACAACAGTTCATTCCTTCCTCAAGACAATTACAGTAAAACCACACAAACTTTCGTAATTCGGTAAGATTACAGCACCTAACTAGTTACTGATAACTGAACTTACGTGTGTAACAAGGTAAAGTTTAATGGTACTTGTGGGATTCAAATTAGAATCAGAGTAATGAGAAACTCGATTTTCTCACGTTCAGTTGTGCATGCAAATACTTAATTTGGTGGTTTCCAATTTCACGAGAGAAAATAGTTGGTAAATTGAATTCTACAAATAGAGAACTTAGTTAGTGGCAGGAGGTTTGGTATATTGAACTAAGCTGTGTGTATCCGAAGTAATGAATGAGACTAGTAGTGTGATTGTCAATTTATGAGGCAGAAAGATATGACTGGGAGTGTATGAAGAGGTTGTTCCCAAAGGAGACTTCCACTTTGCAAATGAGAGACTCCTGATCTGGCTCTCTCCCTTTATTGCCACTGTTGCTTCTTCAGAAAACTTTCGGAGCACTTTCACGAGCTTCTCCTTCCTGTTGTACCTCTCCTGCTCAGTTTGGCTAGTGCATTTATTCCCTCTGAGTAATTGAAGGGTGAAAACACGATTCCACGGAACTGAAATGTTGGATGGCACAGAGGAAGAGGAATAATGGTACAAAATGACTTTTGTGGAGAGGAAAATTGGAGCTGGGAAAGGAGAGAAGAGAGATGGAAAGAAGAGATGGTGGTAAAAATGATGGAGCTGTTGTAATGTCTGGTGATGAGAGAGTGAGCAGAATTTCACCGAGTGAAAGTATTGAGTATGTGTGATTCTGATAGACGATGATGAGTTGAGGTACACACACACTAAAGTAGAGACGGTTTGTATGAGCTGGAGATTGAAGTTTCCAACTTGTACAGTCTTTTGGTGAACAAGCTCGACGCGTCGTCAGCCGAGAAAGACACACTGTCACTCCAAGAAGTGTACGGGATCTTCATGTGATCATCTTGAAAGAGCTTCTCCACTACTTCGTATAACAAGTAAACCCACAGACTCCTGGCTATGTATGTTGTATGTGTTTTCTGTGTGTGAGTGTGTGTGTGTGTCTGTGTGGGTTCAACTTGCTTGCAGCAATAGGCCAAGACGATGAGAGGGTTGGAGAAACTACTTCCACCACCAGTTCTAACACTGCAAACTGACGCTGCTTTCACTGCTTAAGAGACTTGCAGTAATACTGGTTTGGCCTTACTTTGGTTGTGGAGAGAAGGGCACTCTCGGACGAAGAATATACATTTATATCTCGTAGACCAAACTAAGGAGGAAAATCCTGTTTAGAAGATCTACGTGAGTCTTTGGCTGAACTCTTCTTCTTCTTCTTCGTACCCCTGAGTCTTCTTATATCATTTGGGTACACACGATGGAACTCCACTGTTACTCCTTAAGTCCACACGTTCTCTACAACTGTAGATGGAAAGGACTGGGAAACTTGGGCTTTCTACCTGCCTCCTATTTTCTACTGCCTACCCACATCGCAGTCTCACACACACCTGACGGACTGCTCCCTTCCTTCCTATTCTCATACCTTCCATCTCTTCTCTCCATACCTACCCTCCTACCTGCTTTCTCCGTCATCCTTACAGGTCTCCTAGTATATAATACTCTCACTCAGTCCTCAGATAAGTGCTCTTCACCCATTTCCTCTATTTACCTTCCCTTTTCTTACTCCTTAGAGCTTTATTTACAGTTCAAAAAGCTACCAGTCCCTCCTACTCCCAGTGCGTGGAGGGTCGTCAAAAAAGATCTATTATGTATTAGACTTCCATCCTCCTCAGTTTCAAACATACCAGTCGTCGTAAAGAATGTCATCATTCATGAGAAGTGAATAATACAATAGAGACAGAAGGAATACGCTCACAAGCTCCTCACAACTCTCATGCACAGACGAATTAGACAATGTCACTCTCTCGAGCAAGTTCCTTTCAAGTACTCCCGTCCTACTTGATTCCATTTCTCTTCTCTTTTACGTTATCTCATAATAATTCAATCCGATTTCAATCCTCTCTTTCCAAACGAGCGTCCTTAGAAATCTACTAATCCTTTTAAGGAAGTTATCTGTCTCACTCCTTTGGAATTAAATTAACCCTGTGCATAAATGACACGCAATGTAGACGGAGTGTTAAAGGAATCCGCTCCGCTTCTGTTGAATTTGTCTCTAAAATTTGCATATAATGACGCATATCATATCTTAATACGCTCCTGGACACTAATGTAACACGACAAATGTGAGTTCCACCATCCATAATAAAATACGACGAAAAAAAGACAAAAAAGTAATTCCTCCTGCAGTCCTGCATTGCTGGGAAAGTAAAAACACAAATCAGACAAACAAATGGCTTTCCATATAAGTTCTTCGGCAGTTGATGCATTGATGTGCACATATCGTAAGACTGGAGAAGAAGGAAGAGAAAATAGAGCCATCCAATTTAGTTTAACGATTATCCATCAGTTCACCTTCTTTGGGGAAGCATCATTTATTCGCAATCTTTTTCTTGTACTTTCTCCCACTTTACGAAAACAATGGAATTCTGCGTAGGGATGCATGGACATCTATATCTGATATATTCACAGCGGGACCAGTTGTATTTCACGGGCTTTTTCCAATGCCAATAGCACAAAAGAATAGTAGCTGATTGTATTTGAAGTCATCTCTTGGGTAAACACAAGAACGAATAACGGATTGAATGTCAAAGAGGGTTTACTCCTCCTAAGGATGAGCATCTGTGTATATTGAATTTTCTAAATTGTATTTTTTTCTTATAAGCGATCCAATAAAACTTGAAAAGCACCAACTTTCACAGAAGTATTATGTACTACCAATGGAGACAACGTCAACCTATTGTATAGCAACTTTCGTTTTACATCAAACTCCAATATGCTGTCCAATATTTTGTGCTTAATCTTGTATATCTGCCAGATACAAAAGAGTGTAAAAATACGAAACTCATCAGATAGAATTTGTGAGTGGATCATCCACATCCAGTTTCGAAATATTGAAACTTTTTATTTTATCTTTATAAACCTCCACTTCTTTAAAAACCTTCTCTCCCGTTTTTTCAATAAAGGAGAACTTTTAAAAGTTTTGAAGAACACACCTTGTATCAAAATTTCACATTCCATGGAATAAATAGTGAAGCTGAGACACACATGTGCATGTGTGCATTGATTATTAATGCTGAGTCAGAGCAAAGAACTTTCTTCCAAATGGAATAGTGACTGAGAATCCCTTAACATAAGGGTAAATACCCGTTCCATGCATTCGGAATTTAGATTTTTGTTTCTCTAGTCTTCTTTTGATGCAAAAGTGAAACACAGCAGCAGCTTTTTATTATACCTTAGGTTTCTCGACTTTCATGCCGTCGTAAAGCCTCGTTAGGAAGCAATAGGAAGTGGGGATGACATAGAAAGTACTCTGTGCTTTCCCCTTCTTCAACAGGTAGCTCCTCAGTGGTTGGGGAAAAAGTATAGACTCATCCCTGGGTACTTGCTAAAGCAAGTGTGGGCTCCAAGTTGCAACTCACACTCTCCAGAACGCTATATTCAGAGAGAACCACGTAATTCTCTAAAATCAGACATATGGAAGCTTCCTCTTATGAATTATGACATCGACTAAATGTACATACAGCAGCGAGTTTTATGAGAGATGTGTTTCATCTCTCAGATGGCCAACAGCAGACGTCTGCGAGAACCAATAAGGATACTTGGATCTAAATCCACTTGTTTCTAACCGCTTTTACTTGCTTGAGCTCTTGTTATTCCTGGTGGACGTAAATACTTACTTCTTAAGATCAACAGACCTTAATGGAAATACCGCGTCGTCGCAAGTTTGTCTTAGCATGAAGACAAAAATCCTTGGTCTTATATTGATTACTTCCAGAAATACATTTTCTTGTTCTTGTGTTAATAAGACTGGAATCAGCAAAAGTACGATTCTCCAAGGACTCTAGACTGTACATGACCACTTAAGAATTGTAAGATAATATCGTTTTTCAATCTCCTTCCCCCAGCACGACTTGCGCCAGTGGGAGGGTGGGACTTTGTCAATTACCTGCAGAAGGTGCCTGTAAGGTCCCCCAAGGGACTCTTGAGAGATACAAGTCCGTATTGTATCTTCATGGAAGATACGAAAGGGACGAGAAACTGCGGAAACATAAATGATTTACTCATAATTCTTCACAGTCATGAGAGTAGAGAGTCTTCAGAGAGCATTAAATACGAATCGACTGCTTATATACTGTATACACTGTAGACATTCAAAGAACATGCGGTTGTGGTTGTTCTCAATGCATTTTTAAAACTTAATCATCTGCAGGTACTTTCAAAGGGTCAACCTTTGCATCTTTCAGTGTTTATTTAGCCATTCAATATCAACAAACATTCGCTCTTTCAATTATATCCCTGAAGTCTCTGGTCTGCCAGGCTGCAACCTCATGAACCTGCTTTTTGGAATTGGCATATAGCATACTACACATTTAGTAATTTACCATCGTTATATATGTTGTACAGGAAGTCCCAAGCTATGTACAGCAATACGCGCACCTGTTTGTGTCTTCAGTCGCTCCCCGTAGTAAATCTTTACACTTGTACCTTCAGGCTTCCTTCTGTAGATTCTATTATTACGTTGTTAGTCTGGGGCTGATGCTTTCTCCACCACGAAACATTAACCTTCATTCATCTTTTAAGATTTTAAAGAGTCTGTAAGTGACAACGGGTTTCGCATTTTCTTCTCTTTGGACCTTCGCTACCCTAACTCAATTTAGCCGGCCTACAATCGCCATACTGGTTCTGGTCTGAGAATTTAAAAAAATCAATTCGAAGCCGTTAGAAACCCATTACTATATCTTTGTATCATTTTCAACGCTAGATGTAATGTCCTGGTGTTGCATTAGCTTATTGCAATAAAGAATTACATTGATAAACATATCTGAAACGTGTTCTAACAAAGACAAGTTTATTGCGATTCCGAAGCTTTCTTTTTCTTTTGTAGCTTTCATACTTTTGCATTCGGCTTATTGATGCCTTACTTAAACACGTAGTGGAAAGGAGCTTTAGAACCCTCCATCCATCAAAAGGGTTTAACATATCAGCCTTGGGAGATAACGATTTCTTCCAATATCGTCGTATCGTCGCAGTTCAATATGAAATAGGACACACACACACATCAGATTATGTGTAGGAAGATGGGAGAACTTGACATGAAAGTATGCATAAATGCATGCAAAGAAAGACTTCTGGGGAGTAAAAAGGATCGAGTGCCCAAAATACTGTGTGCTGTGCATGTGAAGGAGAAAACTAGGTGATAAGATGGTATATTGATCGTTTTCTCCACATCTCCAAGAACGAAAGGAAGAGACGATTCAGTTCGATTTCTCATATAAACGATTCAAATAGGATATTTCCTCGTCTCTATCGGCCCGTATCTCTAGATGTCTAGATCCTCTAAGTTTCCCTGTAAATTCTCTGAGCCTCCCTGTCTGCATGATGAGTGTGCAATGAGCTGTTGCTTCTGCCTATTTCACCGTGTCTTCTCATACGCTGAGCACAACTAGGCTAGCCTATTTCTGTATTGTCTTCATTTCCTCCTTCAAAATGAAATCCATCTTTTCTGTACGTTGTTTGCAGCGACAATGCACTACCAACCGTGTGCATTAAAATGATCCGATCGAAGAGTTTTTCTACAAGATCCGATTCCCTGTTCTTTCTCCGTTCTCATGCAATCACTGGCGAGGCTGGAGGAAGGAGAACAATATTACTCTCACACACATGTGTAAGAATAATACGTAAGCCCTCCTGGGCTCGACTAAGCCCACATAACTAGTTGTAGTTCTAGTTTTAACAATTGTTTGCATTCAGTATATTATCCTCTGCTATATCTTTGTCTCGTAGGGAATGCAGTTTCCCTCATCTTGTACTTCCAACCGAGCCGAAATGAAATCACTATATTCTATTGTTCTTCAGTCTCGTCTATTGTTTTGCTTTAGAGGCACTTCAATTTCCATGTAATCCTGGAATTGTTTCTCCTGAGCTAGAAACGAAGTCAGGCAGAGCAGACACGAGGTACTAAGCTTCAGAAAGCAAACAGATGTCTTTGATATTCGATCCTTTTACTTTTCTGCATACACACGCTACTCCAATAAACATTAAACGAAATTCGGCGTTGTGTGGTTTACAGCCGAAGCTAGGAAATCAAGGGCTACATGTCATTCTACAGTAGTGGATGTTTTGATTCTAAATCTCCCTAACCAAGTCCTTAATTCTTATTTTCTACTTGTATTTGAACTGAGCTATTATATTATTACCTTTTATTTACTTATCCAGATTTATTTAGATGTCGTCTAGTTCACTCTTGAATCAAGCCCTTAATGGATTGTTAATTGAATACATTGAATACAAACTAATTATAATTTAAGATGCTTTCCGATGCCCATTTATAGAAATATTTATTAATTACTTATGACTCGTATTAGCTAATAAGAGTAGACATAAAATAGTGAAAGTTTTAGGAGAGTGAAGTTGTGTCAGCGAAAGAGAGTCTGAAGCATCCGTTCTGCTGTCTATGAATCCTGGAGTGAAAGCAACTCGAAGATGCTTTCACTTCCCTGCAGATGAGATTTCAGCTCAGGAGATGGCGAGTGAGAGCAAAACTTCATTCAGTGCTCTTCCATTCTTCTTTTTATCCAGACGAATATTTATAACAAATTGCTTTCACAGGATATGCTAGGCTAATTACCATAAATACGTGCTGTAGGCTAGAGAATTCACTACAAAGCACAACAACACAGCTCAATCGTAAGCATATCGTAGTAAATGGATTTCGACACTTCCAGTATTTGTATTTCCTCTCAGCATAATTATTATTATCCCGGTCAAGATCACTTGTAAGAATATGCAGCAATTTGCACAACCTCAGTACGGAAGTGAAAGTACTGTACAAAGTAACAACTTTCCAGCATGGAGGAATTTGATTTCAAGTTTGGAAGTTGAGTGTAGTGAGTGTAGAGTGATGTTAGTGAAGGAGGCAGTTCCTAGCGGATTTTGTAATGGACTTCTTCTGGAATTATTAAGCGACGGACTGGCCGCAGATGCTGGGAGCTGCTTGAGCTTGAAAGTTGAGAATTTTTAGTAGGAAGGAGAAAAAGTTTAACAATCGGAAAGTCACAAAGAGTAGAGAAGTGTGAAATGAGAAAAGAGCCTGAAACCAATGCATGTGGAAGATAGAAGTTCTGCCTTTCAGCGAGACTTGAGACTTTCTCTTCCACACGGTTCCTCACTATTCTTTTTATTTCCACGAGACACACTAAAATAGGACAACTGCCTTCAGTCCTTCCTCTCTACTGTCTTTTTCATGTACAACTACAATTGCATGCCATTCGACTGCTGCTGGCCTTTCTCCTGTTCTCTTCCTCACACACACACACTCTCCATTTCTCTACCACAGGGGATGAATTTGATTGGATTCGTCGAATTCAATAAAACTTACACGACTGTAACATTAGCCGGACTTCTGTCTTTGGCTGGTTAGTTGTCGCATCTTCTCCGCCGCCTATGACTGAATGAACAGTTGACAGTAGACACAAAACGAGTTCCTTCTACTCTGTGGATTGTGTCAATCTATTTGGTGATTCTATTTCCTCTTCACACTCACAGACTTACAGCCACATACAAGAAGACAAAGACAAGCCATTATACCCACACTCAAATATATACATCCTCTAACTTAAAATGTCCTCCTCGTCGTGTGGAAACATTAAATTTTCATGGCTCTCGAAGAAGGCTCCTCCATCTAAATACATCTGCACCATTCACCATCCTCCAAGGCAGATGAGTAGCATCCTACAGCTCCCAGATATCCGTTTATCTTCTCATTCTTTCTTTCCTAATTTGCTAGAATTGAATCAAATAGTTATTATACGTCCACCATCGTTTTTGTCTCCTCCAGTATTGAAGCTCCGATTGTAATTATTCATCACAAAAACCCCCATGTCCCTTTCTTCTGCCAGAAGACCCCAGCTGGAAATTGAGTAAAATATTTCATGTGTCACTTTCTGCTTAAGGTCATTTAAACAATAAGCTTGGCAGGGATGTTTAATAAAATCATGTAGGCAGGATAGACGTATCCTCACCGTCCGTTGCTTTCACTTTTTGAGAGGGAAAAGTCTTCTTCTGTCCACTGAACTTCACTTCGACAAGTCATGATGCTTCAGAAGTAAATAGACAAATAATTCGTTCCCGAGAAAAGCGAAAACTTTCAACGAGGTTTTTATCAGACGTGGCCACAGTCTGGGTGAAGAGAAAGTTGAAATCCGAGTGTACTTGTCTTGTATCGATGCTCCAGTACAATTTAGCGAAATTTGGAACTTTATTTGGGATCGAAATGGCTTGTGGCATTAAGCCTAAAAGCACGAACAAAAGTAACAGCATGGTTTACCACTTGCGGACCATGAATACATTCGCCATTTATAAAAGACAGTGTAATCGGAATCAGAGCCAGGCTGCTGTAGGGCTAACTGGTGGCTGGTCCGACCGGGAATTACTTCGTCTGGAGGCATCTACTTTAGATTGAGTAGGAGGAAGTTAAAGAAGTAAAATGGGTTTGAAGGCATCTTCTTGCAAGAAAAAGGTATAAGTGAAGAGACGAGTAAACCTCCTGGGGAAACGATCATAATACTCCTTCGAACGGTTGTATAACGATGGATTGTCCATTGGGACAGACTGACTCCTCTTTCCAATTTTTCAAGAGATAAGCAGACGACAAGAATGACAGTGGGAAGTAAATCTCATTTCCACTTTCTCCCGTTCCTCTCTCTCTCTCTCTTATTATTGCAACTAGCGAAATGAGAAAGGCTGCACAGAACCACCAAAATCAGTCACCTAATAGTCCACGTCCGATAAGACACTGTGTAGGTTTATAAGTCAACTTGATAAATCAGATTTGGTCTCTTCCATTACCAGTCTAAGACAACATGCATTTTTTGCTCATTCCCCACCTAATGTCTTATGTCCCAGTGTACACCAATACTTCTCTGTTTTTGCTCTCCACAACTTAATAACAAAGGAATGCAGTGTGTGCAACAAATTCCATGTCCCAATCTGTGCCACCATCAGAGATAAGATCATACACATTGTAATCGTGTGTCTATCTTCTTGGTGCAATAAATTATACACACAAGAACCACAACAAAGACACACACACGTGCGTATGTAAAAAGCCACAAGCGTTCGCTTAGATTTTAAAGATTAGAATTTTAAGGATTTGAATGAAATTATGAGAAGATGCTGAAGGAATTTAAGACGCGCCGAATCGAAGAGCAAATCTTCATCCACCTTCTTGTGCAAAAGTCTTTCTGTGCATCTCACTCGGCTAAGTGTTGGCTTGTGTGTCTTAGGAAAAGAAGCATGTGTAGGATTGGCAAGAGAGTTGTTCTGCACATGCATGAAGTGTATCTGAATGAATATAGGAAATGATTGTTGGCTGGAAGGTAGAAGTGGTGTGAATCCGAAGAAGCAACTTCTCTCTCTTCACTTCTAGTGTGTTGAGAGTTGCCGGAAACTTATTCTGCTGGCTGATGTACAACACGACAAGGAGAGAGCATAACACCCATCACCGAGCCAGCTTTCCCATAAAAGCGACTTCTTTCTACAACTTGCACACAGTGGTTTCTCTGCCTTTGCCTCCTCCGTTCCTCGGTCTTCTGTCTTATTCGCTCCGCGAAAGACTTCTTATTCCACCATCAGTCCAACGTGTGTCCTTCCCGTCTCCATTGTCAGTTTACTCTTGTCTGTCGACTCGAACAGAAACACGTCTTCTGTCACTTTCTCCCGTTACAATAACATCTCTCAACCAAGACAAACTTTTCCAATACTCGGAAACTTTCCGAATACTATTTTAACTGGGAAAACAACGAGTAATGTTCACAATCCACGTTAACTTTTCTCAAAGTAGTTTCCGACTTTAATCCATAAGGTGCAATATTTTAAGCTACACGTCTGTTCTTCGTCCCAAAGACTTCTCGGTGAACTTTATTTGTGAAAACTGTGCGACTTTTTAAAGTGACTTATTGACTTTTAATTACAATGATAACAGCTGGTTAATTCCGGAAATACATCTTCATAGTGAAAGTCCTGAGACTTGATAACTCATCCATAACTCCTGGTGACATTCAAAGTCAATCCGCAATTTCAACCCGCATTTTGCCCTTGTTTCGAAAGTAAGATAAACCATCTGAACACAAAGATAAAATAATTCTTGGACAACTGAAAGTTGCCGAGAAGTGGTGAAGTACTGGAGAAAGTCGTAAAAAGAAAGTTGTAATAAATACAAGTGCGGTCGTAAGTTTCTTGAGAAGTGCGTAAAGAAAAGATTCCTCTGGAATATCGTGAAGGTAAAAAAGTAGAAAAGTTTTGATTTTTTGGTTCGCCATGTCCTGCGATGGGGTGACTTTTTGATATGGAGGAGGGCATGGGACAGTCAGCCTCACCGATTCCTGCTGACTGGCCTCCTCCGATAAATATTCATGAACACATACAGCGATGCACGTGCACTTGTGATCACATGGGATATGGAAATTACCTCGACTACCAGGTAAACTAGTCAAATCTGCCATCCACATTTCTATACTTTCACCCTAGCCTTCTTCACTACTGCATACTGCATATACCTACTAAAGTAATAGGGCACACAGGGCCATCAAGGCATATACAACTATATCGTGTAGAAAACAGAAGAACATTTGGCATCTCCTCCTCTCCCATGTGAAAGCTGTCAAGTCAAGGTCCATCACTAATTCATGATGTGACAAACTACCCTACCACCTTCCCTCTGTACACCTCTTTTGTCACGTCAGACGAAACTTCCTACTTACATGAATAAGACCTTATCCGTCACTCTGTCTGTCGATCCTCACTAGATTATCTATAAAAAAGTATCTAACCTCCTATAAACTAATAAATAACTCACACTATACTCCAAGAGAAAGCATACCTTTACTTATATATAGAATACGGATGTAATGTTTAAACCATATTCAGATAGTGTCATTCCTAAAGTAAAAATTGTTTCAACTGCACTCAGAGAAAGTAGATAAGTAATGTTCAAAGTAATCAGCACACAGAAAACAGACGGATCTTGACTTAATTAGTTTTCCTTCCTGTGAATTGCAAACATCCAGAGACGTCATTTGTAGGAGACAGAACCCTTTCTCAAACAAATAATCTCCACCTAAAACACACACCTTGTTTACTTGCCACTCGTCTGAAAGTCTGAAGCTTTAAAAATCTCTCTCTCTCTCTCTCTGGTATTGTCACAAACACTTCCTGCAAAAAACACGTCTATGGATTGTTTTTGTCCAAACTAAAAAACGAAAAGAAATTAAACTTTCTCTCATGTTGCTGTCATAAGCGAAAAATAAAATTGGCTGCATTGTTCTCATTCAGTTTTGCAACGTGAGAACACGACAGCATAAACTGATCGTTGGTGAATCCCACACTCTTTATTTAATGTCTTTATCACTCTGACAATCTTGAGGCGAAGACAAATGTATTTCGTATTCAAACTTGTCGTTGGCATTCCTCGACGAGCCTAGTAGCACCAGACCAAGACTCTCTCAAACATTTATCATAAATGAATTCAAGTGGGACTCGTAAGGTCTATGTTGACAAACCTTGTGCATAGGTAGAGAACTCTCCGCAGTATGAGACGCCGTATTAGTTATACCCATTTGCCCGAGGTTCTCAACGGGGTACTGGAAAACAAGTTCCCAGGAAGGATCCTGCCTGAGTGAATTTCATCTAATCTTAAGTCCATGACACTATGCCATACTATTATGGTGGTGGTAACCCTAGGCTCATAAAATCAAGACTTGATTCTACACTTAATCTCATTATTCGCTGACAAGGTTCACTAAGGTTTCATTTTGTTTCCAAAATATGCAGCAGGATATTTGGTACACACCCTAATGCTTACAATATGGATACACACACTGTACATAAGGTCGTGAAATTGTGTCTCAAAGGAGTAGAGGGAAAAAGCTTTGTGCTAAATCGGATACAAGTGTACAATGGTGTGTGAGATAGTTCTATTCACTACTCATCTACCAAATGGTCACAATTCGCAGGACAAATCCTCTTGGTGAAAGTATCCGTAGGGAGTTTGCATGTGTGAAGTGATGAAGAGGTATAAACTGTGTTGTACGCAGAAGGAAGTTGATGACTAGTGAACTGTTAGTCGTGCATATGGAATCAATAGGTGGTTTACCACCTTACTGTGTGCTCCGCCTGTCTGCTGCTGACTACCCGACGACCCTGTCTGTACACTCGGCCTCCACTTACGTCTCCTATTATTATTATTTTCCAGGATTATGGCTTTATATCTAACTGCTCTAATGTTTTCATTATAGAACACAAACAAAACATGAAGCCACGCAGAGTTAATTTCACACAAATCCACGAATACAACACCAGGTCTTCTCACGAAATCACTTAAATTGATATAAATGGCTTGCACCAGGGAGGAAATGAGTTAATGCACGAATTAAACCTCAACCCCTTCAATTTCCATTGTGTAAGCACGACGCACACTTGAGTCTCAAAGGTTTTCATTAGTACAAAACTGTTTTTTAGTGTACAAATCCACGCAGCGCACGTCCAATCTTTGTCATGTCATTAGTTTCAGTTTATTTCATTTAGAGCCAACCCATTCATTACTCGAAAAGTTCATCACGAGATAATGACACTATTAGACAATTCCTTCGTTCAATATCAAAACAGTAATTTAATTTCATTTGTGTATGTGTATCTGTAGTAAATACAATTTCCCCGTAGAATGTGTAAGTTTTAAAGCTGGAATTAAATAACGCAGGAATCGATGGGAAAAGTAATCTGGTAATCTGCAGCCTCTAGATTGCTACACTTCCTCCGAGTCTTCCAGACAACCACAATGTTCAAAAGAGACATCATCGCTGGGAGTTTGCTCTCAAGCTGAATCATTTTTTGTCGACGATTCAAATCCCAGATGCATTCTCTTGACGCATTAATTTAATTCCTCGTGTCATGGAAGGAAATTCGATTATCTCTGAATTATTATGCCCTTTAGGTATAGGCAGGGGAAGGAGAGAAAGGCAGGTAGGAGAAAAATAAGTTCAAGCAAAATCAGTACCTTTCCATGTTTTCAGGATGGGACCCACCAAACTCCCTTTCCTAACTGACACTGACAGAACGAAGCAAAGTTGGTGAAAAGAACAAGTTGAAAGGTAGCAAAAGTAAGGAAGGTGGTGTGTGGAAGTGGTATTAGTTTTCAGAAGTAGCAGCAAGAGAGAGTGAAGGTAATCCACTAGTAAAATGGATTGGATAGGTTGAATGCAGATCAATGTTGAATGTACGGGATATTGAAGAAAATCCTTGTTATTATTATATGGGAAAGGAAAAAAATGAGTCCTCTGCGAAATCAGGACATGAGTTAAACCGTCACACACTTAGTAGGGATGAAGGGAAGAAAGTGCAAGCGAGGATGTGAAACGCGATCAGCTTTGAGAACCTTCCGAGCATTCCCTGCAGTGTCTTCCGACTTTCTCCTGTTCTATATAAGCAATCCACGAGATCATATATAAATGTGTGTGTGTACCACTCCCTCCTTCCAACACACTCACACATACCGACTTTTGTCTCCTCCATAACTTTACAGATGAAATCTAAAGAGATTTTTCGTTAGAAGCAGCTCGTTGAGTAAACCAAAGTGAAGAGAATTGTGTCTGCATGAAGAGCCTCGTTATAAAAGGACGAGAAAAACTAAAAAATGTCTGACACTGTTTGGTAAAGGTTTAAATACTCTTCCTGTGTATTATACACCTGTAAAGAAGCTCCTATATAGGTAGATAAGTATACAGTATAAAACCTGCTGAGTTCTGCTGAGACCTACTAAGCTGTGTAAGAATCCAAAGAGGTAGACACACGTTCTTTTGTCTATTAAAGTGTGGGTGTGTATGTGTACACATACGCAGAGGGAAGTGCGAGCGAGTATCAGTGGGAAGACTTGGAAGGATTTCATAGATTTACATGAATCCCTCCCGTTCGTCTTCGTCTTCTGCTTCTTCTCGGTAAGCAAGGTGGAATAAGTTAGTATTTAGAGAAAGTAGAAAGAAAAGGTTTGTTTTCAGATTTTAGGAGGCCAAGCAAAAGTGAAAAGCAGCTTTCACTTAGGTTGAAATAATAAGGACGCGTTACGAGACTGCGTCTTTCTTGTCTAACCAAATTTCGTGGAGAGAACAAGTGAACTTTCTCCCTCGCACACACACACACACACACATTTCCATATTACCGAATGGAAAGTAAAAGTGAAGAGCACTTTCCACCAGACAGAATAGATGTGTGTAATGTGAACAACGAGAACATGGCTTTCAATTCAACGAGTTCTCTACTCCTTCCTTCCACTCATCTTTCCCATTGGTCTTAGTGGCAACGAAGAAAGTTGATACTACGGTTAACACGAGGGAAAGATATTTAATAAATATCTTTCCTCAGTTACACATCCTCCCTCATCAAATGCTCGTCCTTTCACCGATGATAGTAGTCGTTCTTTCTTCCCTAACTGCCTAAAACTGCCCACATTTACACACACATAGGGATCCTCGCCACATGCTCCAGTTTCTAGTCATTGTTAAATTACACTCGTTCCTTCTCGGGTGATGGAATGAGACGAAAGCCATTCCTTTAAATGAGCAACATCCACCCGAAGAAACTGCCTAGTTAATGTTTCCTCACTACATTCCTTCTCCCCGTAATCTTCAAATGCAATACAATTTGTGCGTGAAAAATGCATCCTTTTATCAACCTCCTGACATTATTTCTTTCTCTCCCCTCCTCAAGTCTTTCGAGGTCATACACACTTGCATTTAATCTTCCCTAACGACTTCCCCTCTGTCCCTAATTAATCTTATCAGCACCGCCACCCATCCTCGTATTGTCAGTTACCAGTAAAGTGTGATGCTCTTTTTGCTCAACACCTGTTTGTCTCTCGGATCTGAAATTCTTCTTTGAACTCGCTTACTTATTTCCTACACTCGAATGTCGAATTCCTAGTACTGCGGTATTGCCTTATTTATGCTCTACTTTACTTAAAGTTGTTTGATACCTTACCTTTGACTGTGAGTTTTATTGACAACCGTATTTCATGATGCCTCATGTCGATTGCAATAAAAACTGGTGAAAGCACCTTAGGAACTATGTTAAAGTGAAAGTAACTCACAGGCTGTGTGCACTTGAGTAGATCAAGTAAAGTAAAATTGTTGTTGCACAATGAGGAAGTTACCATTACAAAGGAAAAGTTCCTACACTATCACATCGTTAAAGTTGGGTTGCAGCTTCATCATACTGCAATTCACAATGGTGTGTACAGCCCCGAGGAAAAATCAATTACTTCCAGACGGAAAGGCAAAGCTGCTCAAGAAATCTCATTGATATTTTTATTCATAATATTTTCTATTGAGAAGAAGAAGATGGATGGATAGATTGATATGATACTCTAGTGTAAGATAAAGTTGTTTGTATTGGTTGAAAGGGTGAAAGCCTCGAAGGAAAGGATGGTTTCCCCAGTCAGGAAAGAAACACAGAAAGTCAAGAAGGTCTTTTTTGCCCGAGAAACGTAAGGAAAAGGAGACCTGACTTGTGAAGATGGTGTATTCCTCAGTAGAAGTGTTCTTTCTCCCTCTCTCTCCACCAAGTATGATGTAATACAGTTCCGTGTTTATGGTAGTGGGCTCTCACTAAACCACAGTATTGTAGCCTTATACATGTAAAGACGATAGTCTGAACAGATGGTGAAAGTCTACGAGGCAAGCAGATTTCTTCTCCTACGCTCCACACCCATGAGCAGTGTAGTTGTTATACGTTCCAGACGAGAGACAATCCTGCGATTCATGCCAGGCACGAGTCCAACAGTCCAACCTACTCCACACATCTTCAATCTTCACTTTCTCCAGCTATGAAATCATGAACAACCATTATATACAGTTCTCCTTACATTTAAAAGGCACAATTGATAATAGGAAAATAAAAAGAGCATACAAAGACTTCTGTATATCTTCATTCACTGTATTTAATTCTTCGAAAAACACAGTTCCGCATCTCTCGGTATATTTACTTTCATCATCTTGTGTCTGTACACAATAGTACACATACACTACTAACGTGTTTTCTCTTACATCAGCATTATTATCATTATTGTTCCAGGATGTGCTCCCTTTCATATTTACGTATTCACTAACCCGTAACTGTGTGATGCTTTTT